>JAQIVE010001045.1:0-28363 GCA_034698285.1 Sminthurinus bimaculatus
AATGGAGAGGGATTTTATTTCTTTTTTGTTTCAAGTACCTGAGTCCCTAATGTACCCTTCTATACTATTGCTGTCCTCATAAAAAAATGTCATGCTTTTTGGTGTCGGTTTCTCATCATGTGGCTCTTACAGTTTCAACTCAAGTACACATATCTAGATTGGAAATAAAGTCGAAAAAGGCTAAAATTGCTGAAATTGAATTTGAGATGTGAATGCAAGAAAAAAGAAAGAAATGAAAGTCCAGCAGATTTTCGAAAAATTGTCCAAAAGAATGTCAATATCAACTTTTAGCATGCTCCACATAGTTTCATATAGTTTCTTGTATTTTGCTGCCCTGTCCAGTTTTTTGAAAACAAATTCCTGGTTTTCTCAGAAATTTCGTTAGACTTGACTTGACTCTGGCTCTATGTAGTGAGAAAAAGTAGGCTTCGGCTCGTTTCGGAAAATGACAAGTTTTATTCATTTGGTGTGACAGACGAGGAGAAGAGAGAGGGCAGGATAAAGTTGGATCTTGCTGATAAATGGAGACTTTCTCCGTTCCTCCTCTTTTATTTCTCATTGGATTGGATTCGATTACAAATGAGACAAGACTTGTCTCTCTATCTATTAAATGCTTCAAATTTCAAGGCTCATGAGACTCATGTCATCATCATTCTCACACTGACGATGAGCAAGACAAGTCATAGAGAACGGAACAGAAAACAGAACAGAACAGAACACAATATCAAGCGGAAGAGGACAAGCGGAGAACGAGGCGAAGATAAAGATGAAGAAGAAGCCGAAGCCGAAGAAGACGGAGGAGGGAGCGGAATGCTTTTCAATCTTTATGCTATTAAATTTAAGGGCTATCAACATCAATATCAACATCAGTTTCAGTTCCAAACTCCTTAGTACATCTCCGACTCTCCGTGTCTCTCTCTCTCCCTCCGTTTCTTCTCTATAACAAATATAATCTATAATGTAATGGACTCTCTTTGGCTTTGGCTCTTCTAATGGCATGAGGAGGAGTTATTTTGTGACTTTTATTTAGGTTTCAACTCTTGGACTTTTCACCAGAATATGTATGTATGTACATATATGTGTATGTGCCACTGTCAATTCTACATGGCCTTTCATCCACCTTCTAGTTACTACTCGTCTTATTCTTCGCCTTCTTCTTCCTCTCCATGTTCGTCTTTGTCTAGTCGCTTCATCTTGATAGACTTAAGCTCCAGCTTCAGTGTGGAGCCAAAAGAACGAGAACCAGAACCAGTCTCAGACTCTACTCCATTAATTTCAGTAAGCCAATCCAAAATTCAATTAACCTGGATATCTCAGTTTTCTCTTCTTTCTTCACTATGTATGTACAATGTACAGATGAAGTA
This sequence comes from Sminthurinus bimaculatus, assembly GCA_034698285.1. NCBI lineage: Eukaryota > Metazoa > Arthropoda > Collembola > Symphypleona > Katiannidae > Sminthurinus > Sminthurinus bimaculatus. Next base: position 1,365 of record JAQIVE010001045.1, read on the forward strand.
ACTGCTCCGAAGAAACCGGCCATTCCCCTTTACTTTTTCCATCTATCTATACATAATATTGTTTAATACACAAGTATTTTCTTACTATGTGTGTATCGCAACTTGAACTTATACCCCGACTATCATTTATTGACAATAATTGACAACAGTGGGCAAAGTTTACAGTGAAGACGAGAGTTACTGTTTTCCCATTAACAAGGTCTAAAAAATAAATCTCTCCACTCTCCACGTTTCTATACACGCAAGTTTTTTCGAAATGAGAAATGAGCCATAGTCAAGGTAGTTACTGCAGAACCTTCGTAATGCATGATTTTACATTTTTCCTGATAAAAAAGTTCCTTCATTTCATTTCAATAATGTTTCAATTAATTCATAACACCTCAAAAACGAACCAAAAATGCACATTATTATACAAACATGCGCAAGAAAAAGTTTCTTTTTCTTTTTAGCCTCTCCAACGTACTCTAATCAACTCGTAATTTTTAAGTACCCCACTTTCCCAGAAAAAGGCCCCCAAATCACCAAAAAGACGCTCATCCTCATGATGATAATTATTATGGTTTGTGTCACCGGAGGAAAATGAAAATGAAGAGCATGATAATAAACACCAAACATCAACCTGATGATCACATCTCACACATGCTTTCACCCTCGCTCTTTTTTCACTGTCTATGTATACAAACTTTTGTAAAGTTTTCTATATAAACACACACATTTTATGAGAGTGTTTTTACTTTCATATAAACAGACAAGGAAAAAACACACAAAAAACCGACAATTGAGGTGAATGCCGTAACATCAGCAGCCGTAGCAGTAGCAGCAGCAGCAGCTGTTCAGCTCAGCGGCCAAAAAAAACCCGCATGAATACACGTAAAAGGAGAGTATATGTACACTGGATGAAAAAAAGCAAGAGCCCTATTCATAATTTTTAAGGAGCTCAACAAGGCGGGCCAAGTGTTTCCCAAACTAAATGTCGTTCAGTGCTCACAGTGTTCAGCGTTTCCTCGAAAAGCTCTTTTCATTTTCCCTTTGACTGTGTCTTCTTGTCTATCCCAAGCCAAGCCAATGCAATGCAAGAGACATTAAAGACGCTGTGTGTGTTGGCTTTGACTCTGACTATGGTACGTACGTATACTAATTCTGTGTGGGCAGACTGTACTGTACTGTATACTGTATAATGTATAAAAACAAGCCAAAGATTATTTTAGAAGACGAGGAGGAGCAGTATAGTAGTAGTTAGACTAATGCTTTGGAAACATTAAACAGCCTCTCGCGCTTTCCCCCCATTCTAGGCCTTTATAGAATGGGGAGAAAGGAGTAGTGAAAACGCAAATTACTCGAGAAATGTTGTCCCAGGGACTAGACAAATATACACAACAATGTCTTTAATTATTCACACAGCCAAAGCCAGATCCAAAGCCAAAGTCATATATATATAGCCAAAGCCAACTTTCTTTCCTTTTTTCCCCCAAAAAAAGAAGATGAAGAATATTATTATATATATTATGGATGTAGCCTCTTGGTTTATTTATATGGATGGTACAAAAAAAGTACAAAAATACTGCACCTTCACTGCACTTTAATTTTCACTATGGGTTTATTACAGCTTCCTTTTTTTGTATTATACCACAATGTATGTAAACTTTTGATGCATTAAAAAAGGAGTCATTTTTAGCCAGTTTCATTAACTTAACTTTTTTCTCGCCTTTTTTCTCCCCGTGAAAAAAAAGTCTCGTCTCGTCTCGCTCTGTTTGTCTAGCCTATATATGTATAGCATGGCCTGGCTAATTCCTTCTTCAACTTTTTTTTTGCTTAAATAATTAAATCCTCTTAATAAATTAAGGCCTTTATCATTTCCACCTTAACACACACACACACAACTTGTCCGTTGAGAACATGAACATGTGCATGTGTATTGTACATATGTAGACATTATGGAAATGGAAATGAAAATGACAGACGATGAGACGAGTAAAACTTTGTACCGTGTCATGTCATGTGAGCTGAATTTTAATTGCAATTGTAAAATTTTGATGGACCTCAATAAAACTCAAAAACTTGGAAAATGCGTGAGGCACCATGTTAGATATTTTGTGTAGTATGTTATTTTACAATGTACAGTGATGACGCTCTCTCTCTTTAAATTTTATAGCTCATCCTCCGCCTCCTCTTCGCCGGGCTTGGACAAATTTTAACTTTAATTGACCTCAATTAATTAGTGCGCGCTGTTGAGGAATCCTCGGGGAATCCTCAGCACAACGGACAATCACACGACGGAAGGACAACAATACACGGTCAATCGATCGATGGATGATTATAGAGTGGATACAGAGTACATAGATAGGTCGTTCCCCCTTCAGCTTCCATTTACAAGGGACGTGTCCTTCGTATTAGTATTACAAAATACCTGCAGATTCTATAGTTTTAGATAAGCTGAGATGTAGATTAACATCAGCTCATCTAATTACCATCAGCTCGTAAATTCTTTAAGGAATAAAAAGGACGACTTTGCCATGATACAGTAGAACCTTGATTTTATGCGCGCGGAGAAACGTAAATAGTACCAAACAAAAATTCATTATTTACCACCTTTTCTAAGTTCATTAGTAAAAAAATTATTCATTTTTCAAGACATCCTTGAAATTCTAAGTGCATAAATAGCATCGATGCTGAAGAAAATTGTGGTGCCTAAAATCAAGGTTCTACTGTAGTTATATTAAACACTTCATTTTATCAATGTACATCTTCCACAGCCTACTCTTTCTGCACTCATCTAATGCAATGAGATGCCTGGAAAAGTAATGTAAATATTTCAGTATTTTAGCACACTGTACTGCACATGGACACGTTTCTAGGTTAAACCCTTGAATTTCCGCCCCTTATCATCCATTTAATATAAAACCCATTTACAGCAATGAATACTCGGGGAACAATTTTTAACGGTCTCGGAGCTTCCGCTTTAATTGGAAACTCACTGTAAACGTGAACACTAATACTGGATACCAGTACATAGATACAATGAAGTGATTGACCCAGAATAAAAAATGTTCGGCTATAAAAATCCCAACTATACATAATACATATAGATCAATAATAAATGCAATAAAATACCGCGGTTAAATACCTACAGCAAAATTGAACATGGGGGGAAAACAAGAGAAGGTCATTACTTTTTCATCATTTCCGCCTTTGTTTTATTTTTTCCTTTACTTTTGAGTTGGTTTGGTGCACTTTTCTATCCTCCATCCATTTTCCTATGATGGGCGCGTGTACACATCTACACGGCTAGCTTGTGCATTAATATAAATATATTCAGAACTGTACTTACTTCGAACTTGTACTGCGTGCCACGCCAGTATCAAGTTTCAAAAGAAAAAGGAATAGTAAAAAAGGGGAAGGAATACTTGTGAGTAAAGAGAGTATAAGAGTACAGAGCTCCTGTGAAAAGTATGTATGTAGATAAACTCGTTTTCCATTAGGATACACACACAACTGTGGCCTGGAGATTGTGGAGCTCGTTTGTCTCGCGAAGACGGCGAATGCAAAAGAAAAAACTGGAGAAAGAGAGAATATGCATATTTTTATGAAGATAAATAAGTCCCTGGGCCGAGTTCCGATTAGTTTCTTTTAGCAAGCCATGTCATGCTATGCTATATTCTATATTACAGTATTATGCTATGCCATGTCATGCCAAGTCAAGCCACTGCTTGCTTGCCTTTGCTTCTTCCCTCCGACTCCGACTCTGCTCTATTTACTCATCAGCATTAACGCCACGGGAACCCGGAAACTTTCCCCAACTTGAAGTGTAAAGAAAAACTGACGGAAAAAAGTTTAACCCAAACTGCAAGCAAAAGAGCAAGGCAAAGCTCGTCCGGCAACGAAGAAAAAGAACAAGAAAAAGTAGATACCACAAAGAGCCGTAAAAACAAACAAACTTAAACCCTGCTTCATCTTCAGCTTCAAATATCACCTTACTAAAAACTTGAGATTTTTCCCATATCCCATATGTATGCACCGTGATGAAATTCTCGCCATTAACCATTTCAAAATGGTCATAGACTCACACAAGATAGTTATTAAAATGTAACTATGCGTCATTATGACACTTCTTATTGTTTGAGGTGTGCAAAAGTAATTAAAACGCCAAAAACGTTACAAAACCTCCATATAGTCTACTCAAAAAGTGACGGTTTTGTCTCCCGCCTTTTCAACGGAACATTCAACCACAATTTTTCTTTATTGTTCTCCTCCTGGAATATTAGATAAAAACGAAAAACCCGTCATTATTTTGCGGAACATGATCTCCTTGTTTCTCTTATGATGTACTTTTCTGTCCCAGATTTGGATTCAGACCTCAAGAAACCAAAAGGTTTCCGCTTTGATCAATTCTACACCAACGACACCGTCTCAAATGACAGAGGTTTCAAGAACAGTACAGTTGAGAAATTCCAGATGAATTTATGTATATGTATGATGTATGTATGTGTGCTCCAAAAAATCCAAAAACTTCATTAAGATTTTGATCTCCTCTCACCCGTTTCCTTTGAAAGGCTCTGTCTCTACAGTTTATACCTTTATTATGATTTCCAGGTGTATTTTCTCATACATCCTTGGCCTTGGGCACTATGTGAATCTTCATTTGCTTTTTCTTGTTTCTGGCCTTGTCCTGTTCCAATTTCTTATTATGTATGTATGTACTTGCTCGGAAAAATTTCATGACTTTTACTTCCTTCAAATAAGTACAAACCTTTTGACATCCCCTTTGAAATTTAATCTAGCTCCCTCAATAGAAAAAAATCAAACTAAATGAAAGTTTACTTCTAAGGAGAGGACTTGAACACTATAAACATTTCAAAAGACGTACAAACTACATTTAAAAGCATACGTAGAAATATCACTATAAAATGCACTATAAAAAATAAAAAGACAATAATAATAATGATGAAAAAGTTTGAAAAAATAAACACAAAAATAATTATTATATGTATACACTTTTATAGTGAAAAATCTTTGATAATTTCAACATATTTTCACCACTTTTACGAAACACTCTCTCTTTCTTTTCCCTTCCGCCGGCGACGGTGACGAAATGGTGTACAAAATCCCAAGAATTTATTGTACACATATAGAATGAAGAAAAAGGAGACGAGAAAAGTGCAATAATCTCCTTGAAAAAAGGAAAAGCGAACAAGAGCCTTTTGACAAAGGATAAAAAAGATTAAAGGCGAGAAAAGAGAACAGAGCCTTTTTCTTTTATTGCGAAAACGAAGCAAAGAAGACGACGAAGACGAAGAACTTTGAATAGAATGAAATGACAATGACGACGTCGACGACGATTCCACAGATTTGGATTCGGATTCAGATTTCACACAAAACGGACGACTTGGCGTTTCGCTTTGCGAAAAATGATACATACACATTTGAAAGCGTCAAAAGCGCCTTGACTCGAAAAGCGACTTGAATCTCAACAACTCACACGACTATATGTGTACATTGTACATGTATTATCTAAAGAACCAAAAAGAGATGAAAACCAAAAGACAAGTGGAACAGCAAAAGTCTAGATTTCAAACATCAATCAACTTTTTCCCTTTTCTTTAAAAAAAAAGGAATCATTTTCAAAAAAGACGTTCAGATTCAGATTCCCTGTTAGACAACTTATATAAGACATTCCCTTTTTAACCTACTCAAATTTCAAGAAAATGTACAATATTTTTTGACATTATCAAAATTTCCTTCGCCTTTCTTCTTAAAAGTGGGATTGAACAAAAATGTACAGAGAAACTCAAGTATGTTTAAGCCCTCCTCTACGCATCATCCCACATTTATATTCTTTATTTACTCTAGAGGACAAAATGATAATAATTGCTAAAATAATACAGAAATATACAGAGCACAGTTGACTAATGAAATTTCAAATGGCAACCGGGTTTTCGCGACTCTTGCTATAATACTCTCTACTCTCTAATTGAATTTTCCACGATGAAGTGGAAGGAAGACGTCGTGAAGGAAAACAAAAACAAGAACAAATTTTAATTTTAATCTCAATTTTCTCTCCCTCTCTCTCTCTCTCTCTCTCTCTCTCTCTCTCTTGACAACGGTGGACCAAGTCGTCAATCTCAACGACAATGGGGAAACAGTGAGGAGTGTACCTGAACCTGAAGAACCTAAAAAATATAGAAACCCCCATTCTATTCATAATACGTACACACACACTACACACTGTATCATGGAAGCTGAGCTGAACTGAGCAAGTTTATCATCATGATTATAAAATATAAAATTCAAAATTAAAATTAAGGAAATTAAAATCTCCTCTGGGTATTTTTCAAATTTACTCACTGCACAAACAGTACAAACTACAGGCCAGTTCAACATAGAACATGGTACAGCGTTTGGAGTACAGACAGCAAAAAACAAAGAAAAATGTAAAAAAGGATCCTTGACATTTTCTCCATATTTTTTCCAGTTTTTGACATGACTGCCTGAGCCTACTGTTGGAGAATTGGATTGTGCATCCAATGGAGAAGAAATACATGTATACAAACAAAATATAATGTATGCAAAAATAGCAGAGCTCCAGACTCCAAACAATGTATCAAGTTGCTTGAATCTCTATCTCCACTCCTTCGCTTCTAGTGCTACCCCTAGTGCTAGACTAAACATGGAGAGAGAGAGCGAAAGAAAAAAAATCAGTAAACAAGAGTTAAAATCTCGCGTATTTTTTTCATTAAATTAGAATATATTAAAACTCCCCTCCTTTCCCTCCTTATTATTGTTCCCCTGCTCTTAAATCCGAGTTGAGACTCATGCATACATATGTCCCATACTCCATGCTGTTGCTACTCGTACTCCATTTCCATACTTTATGTACAATCTGAATCTGAAGTTGGAGGAAGAAAAGAGCAAACAAATAATAAAATTGCATATGGCCCTTTTCCCTTTTGTCTTGTGTCAACAAAGTCAACAGTCTGAAAATGTTGCATAACATATCCATATAAGTACCCGTTATGTAACTTGGTATTCTGACTTTTGGACTCTCTATCTTTCACTCGCTCTTTGATGAAATGAGCATATTTTAAACCATATTAAAATGATTAATCAGGCTCATGTTTAAAATCTTCATATTCCTCTCAAAAGGAGGACAATGAACTGAAGTACTGGAGAAAAATCCTGGAAAATTCTCCCTAGAATCATACATATATACTACAAACATACAAAACTTGTCTACACAATTTTCCACTTTCCACATTTCAAGCAATTAAGAAATTTAGCAAATTAGATGCACAAAAAATATCATTATAAAAAGCGGGATTTTTTGGATTAAGGCCGACGCTCTCATTAGCTCATCCCATCTCATACAATATTACTTGAAAATTCATTAATTCGCACGCATCAAACTTGCATGCTCAAATCCAAATCCAACTACTTACACAAGATATTATTATAGGGAGACGAGATACATACATACATACACATACAGTCCGTGGGAAAAATCCCGCCAAATCAATTTTTATCCCAGTCCGCGATTTCGATTTACATTCGCACTCACATTTACCTACATACAACTTCTGCACCTGAAGAAAGCATAATATCAAGAGAGAGAGAGAGAAAAAAAACGATGAGCAAGAATAAGAACAAGAATAAAAATAAAAGAATAGAAAACGACGTCTTGAGTTGCGTTGCCAGTTTTCAGTTTCAATTTCAACATAATATCACAGCTTCAAGAGGGAAAGAACTTGTGTAAAAGTAAAAGTAAGGAAAAGGAATAGTAGTAGTAGTAGTAGCAAAAAAAATCTTACAATGGAAAAAGTCAGTGTGAGAAAATTCCCGAATGAATCCTCCACACATTTTTTTACATTTTCCAGTTCTACTCCTACACTTTAACTAGTACAACTACATACTACATACAACCACTCTTACAATCTACATCCCGCGCTCCATTTACAATTCCAAGATTCAACTCCAACTCTATACTCCATATTATCAGTGTATATACTCTGACTCCTCAAAATCTAAAAAGCTACACACACACACATACATTTGTATTGTATACCGTGGTAGGTATGAATATGCAAAAAAACGCACGATAGTCCTTTCCCTTATCGGAAAAAACTACATACATATACGGACAAAAGAAAAGAAAAAAGATATGTAAATCCGCCCAGACTAATAAAATTATACGGAGAGAAAATTCCCAGGTTTCCTATTGAATTCAGTCTGGAGCGAAAGCGGTCTCTGGATAACGATAAACTTGCATTTATTTATTCCCATCCCATCAAGACTTGGTCTTGGCTTGGCAGAAAATTCGCGAGGAGGGAACAAAAAGGTCCATGGCAATGCATCCTTTTCTTTCTTCCTTCAGTCTAAATCCAAGTGAAGGGAAACGAACGGGAAAGGAAAAGCCTCGCTTTGTCTGTCTCTCTCTCTCTCTCTTATTGTTAATTTCTCCAGGAGAAATTTTCTCTCTCTCGCAACTCCACTCAACTCTACTCTACTCTACTTCACTCCACTCGATCTCAACATGTTTTCTTCCATCTGTCTGCAGCGGAATTCGTGTCTTTTCTCACTATCCAAAAATCCGCATTGTCATCCCCCAAAGAAAAAGATGTCTACAAGTACATGGTACAACTATATACATCCTCCTACTCTTTAACAGGTAACACATTTATACTGTATATAAAATATAAATGTACAAAATGAGCGACTGGAGAAACCCCAACCAAACCTTTACGATGCCATCCTCAGTGCCATGTCATGCGATTGCCGTTTCTATACCCGTTTCGTCGTCATGACCGTGGCCATGTCAACCTGAATGGTACGAATTACTCGAGAAAAACTGGAGCCATATGTACATATTACATATAAGCATTCCGTTTTACTTTTGAACCGCACCAAAAACTGCAGCCATAGAGTTGTGTCAAGTCATCATAACAGTACATCCATGTTTCCTCATCCTCACATAATAGGACCCCATATATTTATATGCATCCTTTACCACATACCTAAAAATGGCAAACGTTTATGACGACTCCATTCTCCATAGATACATATGTACAAAAGGAAAAATCAACCGTCGACTCAATTACGTTATACTTTCAACTTTACGTAACCTTAAGTGTATTTGTGTAAAAATTTCGCCATTTCATGTACTTATACTAGTGCATAAAAGGAAGAGATGCGAAAGTCTTCCAAACGTACGAGAGTAAATGGAGTGAAATGTAAAAAGTTGTCAGAAACAATGCTTCAAAATGATATTTATGACCCGCCAGGTTTTGCCAGTTTCAGACTCTCTTTCCATCCCTGCTCCACTATGTCATTTTTCCCCTCTACTTTAAAGATTCTACAGGTTTTCCTACACATGCATGTATACATGCATCTCGTTTCGGAACTCGGAACTTTGTAGAATACAATGTGCAAAGTTCTGCACGCTTTGAAAGTAACGTCAAAAGCAACTGTACAACATTTTAGGCACAAAAACCAAGAAGGCATTTTTTTCGCACCCGGTAAACTCATAAATGGCCAAATCGAAAAAATCCGACAATGCAAAATGAAATACATACATACACGGTTTAATTTTCAAACTTGCCATTTCAGAGAGTATGTATTATGTATATGTAATTGAAATGTGATTTTATACGCATCAAACAATAAAAGGATAATAATAATGCTATACTTGAATATGCTGTTCTGTTCTGTTCCGTTCTGTTGGACATTCCAATTCGAAATTGAAATTGAAACAGAATTTTTCCTGCTGAGACAGCGCGATAAGGTGAAATTGTTCATTGTTCCCCCATAAAAACAAAAAGGGAGCTGTTGACTGTCAATAAACATAAAAAGTGGATTAAACTCGGACCGATTTCACTTTTACGACTCTACACACTACGTATACAATCTATGTACTGTATACATTATACGTACTGTCGTCTCTGTACAGGTAGTCTCTCTAATCCAAAAGTCTCTGTGTCGTAGCTTCCACACATTGAGTACATTGTACAATTGTACTTTGGTGGCGACATTTTCATGAGATTGAAAAATAGTGACCCAATAAGGAATAAAAACACAAGATTAAAAGACGGCTTCATTCCTATTTTGAACAAAACTCTAAATTGTTGTTTTTTTATACCATTCATCGGTAAATAAAGAGAGAGAGAGAACGGTGGAATACGAGTAAAATGCACAAACAATGGGTACATACGTGAAGATCAGTACAAACAAAGCAAGGGCGGAAAGTACGTAAAAGAAAGGACATTAATACCAAGTAGACTCTCTCCAACGGTACGTCGTGCACAACATACCGTTCCATTCAAGGCAATTCAATTTATTTCCAGCACTTCTTCTTCTTCATTTTTCGTCCCACTCCTGGAAGAAAAGTAGCTACAAGTCGTTGGACGACAGATTGGCGAGGTTTGGCAATATTTTTTAATAGTTTTCCACATTTCCGTCTCTCTCTCTGGTCATAATGCTGAAAGATTTTCTTCGCCTAAATTGGTAGGAGACTTTTCAGAGCAACGAGGAGAATAACGCATCCCATTCAAATATAATTTTTGTCAAAAAAGTATACCTATTGTTACTTACTGTTTACTACACATTTCGAGAATACTTATGTACACAACCCGGCTAACCTCGAGGAAAAGTTTGTCTGTTATTTTGGCTATCCACGTCTATACTACATTTTCTACATTCTCTCCATGTATGATGTGAAACACGGGGTAAAATTTGATTTCCATGCCACGTCTCTGGATTTTCTCTACGAATTAGACTCAACACGGGTGAAACTTAATAGCCGAGGACGTTGTCACACAGTTTAACATTTAAGTCTAATCTCATTCTGGCTCTCTTTCTCCACTCTTTTCACTTCATCGTCACATCGTTCTCATTGCCATCCTCCTTCATCCTCGTCTCAAGTCAACATTTGTTTCTCTCTTTCACTTTATGTGTGTGTACAAATACAAATGTTTTCTCTACTTATATATCTGTATTCTGTATATTAGTATTATTTATATTGAGCCGACTTGTTTGTGTATCACTATTTGTATACAACGAAGAAAATTGAGAGATGCCAACTGCCTCTACATATTACAACAAGGACATGCAGAGGGATAATTTATACTTCAGCAAGAATTATTATTTCATCCAACAAACTACCCTAATATATTTTCTGGAGAAAAGAAAAAGAAATAATAAAACAAGCTATTCTCTGACTACTCCACTGCCCCGTCAAACTCAATTTCCGTCCCCTCATCACGTTTCAAATCCGCTTAATCCTATATATTATAGAAAGAGAAAAAATAGTCAAACCCGTCCAGATTTCCAGATATTCATATTTTCCAAGAACTATACATTATACATACAGTACAATGGGTGGAATGGGAAATATTTATTGGAAAAATTATAGCTGACAAATGAAATATGTGAAAATTCATTCTCATCGAGATGAGAATCTGGCTGTCAAATCTGGGAAAGTTTCCACATTTCAAAATCTTGAGACTATTTTTTTGCATTATTGCTTTGTTCTGCTCCAGATCAGATTTCCGTTCGTCTTTTTTTTGCAAATTGCTCCGGAATCTTTTGAGTAATTTTCTATGTCTTCCAATCCTAAAGAGTTATTACAGATACATATGTATTTCAGCGAAAAACGAACAAATCAACATTAGAGCATTAAAAGTAAAGGGATTCGGCACTGTCAGCGTCTCTGCTCATATATAATCAAAAATGAAAACGTGTTCAAAATCCAAATTTAAGCTCATGCTATGTAGATTGTAGATAATAAATACTTGATAGTTAATGCTTATAGTATTCTTTAATGTTCCTCCCCTCTTGCTGCCGAAGAAGAAGAGTCTCAAATAATGAAACATTCACGAATAAAACGGAAAACAATCCTTGAATAAAAATTTGAAGTCCTTAGGAAATGTGAAGAAAAAACTTGAAAAAATGCCTTCAAACTTCAAACACTGTGTCAAAGTGAAGATGGCAAAGTCGAAGAAAGGAAGGCTTGTGAAGCGATGCAACTTACAAAGCTCTCTGTAGCTTCCCCTCAAGTATACTAAAACATGTGCAACATTTTCTCCAGGTACAAGCTTACATGTACAACAGAAAGGTGTAAAGTGACTTGAGCTCTAAATTGTATCAGACTATGCAGTATATACAGTATACAGCTATATGCATATTTTGCGCCAAATTGAACTAATGGAAAAGTGGACAAAAGGAGCAGCGTAGCAACGACCAAGACAATTATTTTACACTCGCTTGCACGGTACACACATATATATATTGACTGTACGGAAACTCTAAAACGTCGATTGCTGACACCCACAATGACACGAAACACAAGTGACATATCAAAATTTGGCCAATTATTCACCATGAGCCGTCCAATGGTAAGTTTACCATTTTTTATAGTTACTTGTCAGTTTCAAGTTATAGAATCGACAGCATCGCCATGCTGTCGATTCTATGTATACTTATGGGACCTGAATTCAAATTCACTTGGCTCAACATCGCTTCAAGTTGAATTTTCAACTATTCCACATACATATCTATAAAATTTGCATCCAAAACTAAAGCCTTGATATTTTTTAGATTGTCGATAAAATTTCGACATTTTTGGGGTAACAAGATGATAACCCTTTGGAAAAACACATTATAAATTATAAGCACGAGTATAACGTCATTTTTATGACAAAATATGGTAAAATTCTTCATCAAACGTTTATCTATCATTTTTCTTCAGCTTTTTCCATTTTTTGTCGCTTTGACTTTTGGTCTAAATTGTCTGGTTCTGGCTCTGGCTGCCATGCCATGCCATGTCATGCCATTGCCACTGCTCTTTTGGCTAGGCATTGGCTTTGCCGCCGTCTTTTTTTTGATGCACCCCATTTCTCACACCGCCCTCAAATATGACAGCTCATTGTTGTTGTTGTTGCTTCATCCAGTCGTTTGCTATACACAGGGATGTATTATGACTTTTTTTCATAACTTTCATCCAACAAAAAAAACGATTCTTTTTACATAATATAATACCCAAAAACCAAGATGACGACGACGGTGACGGTGATGATGATGGCAAACACGAGGACAACGATGAACATGAAAATCACAGGCCAAAGCTAACGCCAAAGCCACAGTCGAGCCAGCGCTCAAAAGAACACCATCATTGCATTGCCCAAGTCTCTCACAATATTATTCTTGTACATTGTACAATGTACAACGTGCTGCGTTCTACAATATATTGTATGTGTATGTATAGCCGTGTGCTGCTTGGCATATGGTAAACAATTTACAATGTCAAAAGCCTCCTCCCTTTTGTAAACAAAGTAAAGACAGGCATATTAAATATATTGGAACATTTCCATAAAATATTTCCCCCCGTTTTTTACCCTCTTCTAGAAGCCTTCTCCTACTTCTTCATCTTCTTTTATCCACATTATGAGAGATGAGATATGTATGATATTACACTTTTTTTCCTCTCCCCAAACATTTTAGCCCCATTTAGATTTTTATACAATAAAAAAACGAAAACGAGGAGTAGAGAGAACAGAGTGGTGATAAACCTGAAAAAAATACATTGGCTCACTTTCTCTGCTCTGCTTGTCAACTAACGTACATACATATGTACGTTGTTTTGTGCCTGTTTTCTCGCCTCCCGTATCCTCATTCTCATTTTACATATCCTCAACATCAAGTTGTAACCCGGACGATGCGATGCGATGTAAGAGGGAAATAGAAGGAAACGGGAGAATGCTTTTTACTCGGATTATCGCACAAAGGGCTCCACACACCGGAGAACGAGAGAAAGAGAGAGAGAGATCGACATTATGCTTGCCCAACCACTGTGAAAATTCCAATACGTATAACTTTGCATTACAATGTCAACAGGACTCGGTGAACTATGAGGTCCTTCCTTCCCACTTTCCCTCTCATCTTAAATCTATATAATAATATAATGTACATATAATGTATAATATAACCAATCCATGCACAACGGGAAGAAAACAAAGAGAAATGCTATATGTACGTATTATAGAGCATTTCAATAGTAGGTAGACATAATAATATAGCATTAGTTTATAGCGACTACGGATATACAGTATACAGTATTACGTTGTAATAGACCTTTCCGTCATCATCCGTTTCCAAAGTTGCAGTTCCAGTTCCGAATTTAGATATAGACATTACATACATATTATGTATATACCTACAATATAGGCAAACTCCCACCAAGTTTGGCAAGGGGACGACCCACGAGCAAAGAGCGAGGATCTCTAATGCTTTCGCAAAGCGGAGAGAGGCGAAATAAAAAAATTTCTTCAACACTTTCCCTCCCGATTTTCTCCAACTCCAACACATACACACACACATAGAAAGTATTGAGAATGTAGCATTTGAACACACTGAAGATTGAACATTAAACACACAGGGTACTGAGAGAAATATTCCTATATACATACTTATACGGTTATATGAGAAAGGAAAGTGTTTAATGTGCGAGCGTCTGCCTTTCGGTTCAGATCGCGATGGGAGACTTTTAAATCGCTCAACAGGGGGTTGCTCACTCGCGTTTGCTCTCCAAACGAGAATATTAAACGCATCAATGTATGCCACACCACACCATCATTGAATTCAAATTTTGAACTTGGAATCTGTGCCTCCTCTGTCTATACATATATGCATAACCTATAGCTCTTGGTTCTAGATAAAATTACACATCTATGCCTACAGCCTACAATAGTTCAATATTCCACCCTATTTCCAGCTGGATGTATGTATGCTAATGCGAAATCTATGGCATAATAGAGAAAACGGGGGGAAAACAATGAAATAATGGAGGTTTTGCATTCTTCTACATTCTATGCACTAGATTCTCCCTTTTGCCTTTTGCTACTGAAGTATTCCGGGGAATTCCACAACTGTGGAAAATACCTCGTCTTGGTTTTTTATTCTTTGAGTCTAGAGTAAAAAAAAGTAACATACATTTCATATTTTTTAATTTTGATCACAGATCAATTAAACTAGTTTTTTAAATTTGGACTTGGTGATTTCCTCATGTATTGTATTTTACCCCTACCCGTCTGACAATAAGCGATTCTACAAGAAACCCCAAGGGCAAAAACGGTTAAGAATTTAGAACTTTACACATGAATACGAGATCGAGATGGATGTTACATGTCACATCAAATCATATTATGTCATGTCATATCATATCCGTACAATGTTACATATTATATAGAGTTGAAGGTGAAGTTGAAAAAGTCGATTTCAAATTCCAATTCGAAATATTCAACACATTTTGTTACCTCTATCTCTATGTACAATGTACAACATTATACGTACAAAGGGAAGAGATCAGTGACACTGAGGGAATTCTTTAAGTTGTTGCCAACGAAAAGATCCCCCTGCAGAAGACGAACAAAAACTAGACTAAGGCGAAACTCATGGAGAAAGAAGTAAAGGAAAAGAATAGGAGGGAAGAGGCAAGAGTCAAATATAAATATAGTAAAGGTGGATACGAATACGAACGATGACTATTATTCCTATATGCCTAGAGATGAGGTATCATATATAAAATCCCCTTTAATACCCCCTTTTCTCCAGCCCCAGTTCCACATTCTACATACATATAATAAAACGTATAGCACTGTTGAACTGTATACTGTACATAAAAGAACCCGCAATAATATACATAGCGAGCCAAAGTTTCACTAGCCAAGCCCGCCAAACTCTTGCAATGTGCATATAAAATGAAGCCCATCTGTTAGACGTGATCTTTTTTCTCTTTCTATTCTCTCAATAGCCGTAATACGATCATCATTTCTTCTTCTTCTTCTCCGTCTTTTTTCTGACGATAGAACATACCATATCATATCATATAAGTATAATATATGTACATATCGTTGGCTTGGATGTTTCCATGTGCAACAACACAACATGCAAAACGGGACAATACACGAAAAATAAATATAGATGGATAGATACAGAGATACATACACATACACTGTACTTAGTTTTAGTCTTGGTCTTGGTTTTTGGGTCTTGGCACTGGCAATAAACTATAAGCTTTCTTTGAATTTTTTTCCATTTTACTCTCTTTCTCTCTCTACTTTTACTTTGTTGTGGAGGATTTTACGTTTTCTTAAACTATAAACATTACGATGAATTTTATTTCGCTTATACAGATGTGCAGTGCATGTTCATGTACCTATCTGCACACTGGATACATATGTACAAGCACAATGTACACTTGCCGTTCATGTTGAATGTTATTCCTTTTGAACTGCCATCATCATCATCGTCATCACAGTGTATATTCTATGTAATGTACAATAGTAGTACACAGTCGAATTGAGGATTGAAGACAAACCATCGTATCGCATCACCGACCGCGAGGCCATTCCACAACACACATAAAATAACTGTAAAATGTACACATGCACAATGCACAGATACACTTACATACACATACGGCCAAAGCCAAGGAGAAGGAGAGGCACACATAAAAAGGAAAAGTTCTTTTAAGGACAACTTTAACTTTCATTTTTTGTCTTGCATTTCCTAACTCTTCTTTCGCCAACAACATTTCGTCTCAATTCCCAACAATAACAGTAATAATAATAATAATATAAAGGAGACGAAGACGGAGAAGAAGAAAAGGAGAGGAACAAGTTGAGGGCAAAAATATGCACAGCTAGATTTATCATCTCGGAATGATTGCGATATGAACCAGAAGGAAACCAGAAACCAGCCCAGTCCGTCCACCGCCACAACTCCCTCAAGTCATAAATATAACATCGAAGAAGAAGAAGGGAAAAGAAGGCCGACGAACAACTCCTGGACATTCAATTTTACTCCACTTTTTACCAATGAATCCTCGAGAGTTGTCAGGTTTGAGATGGGCAAATCGCTTTTTTATCATCACTCATACATACATGGAGAGAGTGAAGAATGAAAAGCGGCTCAAAAATACTGTAAATGTACATTGTACAGAGTACAGAGTATCAAAATATTACATAAAAATTCGTTTTATTCCCATTTTTTCCATGCCGTATAACAGTCAACAATCAGTGGGGATTTTCATTTTGATTGTCCGTTCTCCATTCGATTAAATCCGTCCAACGTCCCATGAAAGTACATAATATTATGTATGTAAGATACAATGTTTGCACAAATTTCAAATTTCTTTGCCTTTGGGATTCAGATATTTGCATGATATGAAACGAATGAAATAAAACGGCATTAAAATTATAATAATATAAAGATCCGCAGCTTAAAGGTTGAAGACTCTGTCGAGACCTCTTTTTTAAATTTTACGACAAATCTCTGTTCGTTACAAGATTCAAAGGTCAACGTTTGGAGTTTGGAGGTTATGAAATTGTCAAAAGTGGAACGACGAAGAACTCTGTTGACGTGAAGTATCAAACATACGTCCTGCAAAATATATTACAGTTTCATCGGACTTTTGACTAAAGTCGGATGACAAACAGAATAATAAATATAAAGAGTCCGCTCTCACAATCTAATTCTCCATGAACATATAATATAGCTTTAAATTTAGTTGAGTTCATTTCTGCGCCTCCTTTATTTACTGACCAAGTAACTAACTGAACGTAAATCCCATTTTCCATATATTTGATATTCACTATTCAATTTCAAGGTTCATGCTCATGTTTCATAATGTATACTAAAGGTCCTCGGGCAAATCACATCCGATTTTGGTTTTGATTTTGATCCTTGAAACAAACCAGATGATGATGATGATGATGATGATGCCGGATATCACGCACCGCATCAGACAGGGTGAGAGAGAGATAGAGAGAGAAACAGTAGATACATATCTGAAAGAAAATATCCGTAGCTCCTATCCCTCTTCCACAGTCGGTGATAATCCGGTGTCAACTCTGATTAAAAATCATGTGAGACTCCCGACTCGAGTCGAGATCGAGAAACTGTCTGTACCCTGTACATTGTACATACTGCATTGGCACCGCAGAAAATTATGATTGACGACAGATTCCATTAGTGAAAATACGGGGGGAAAGGATTCCGCGATGGATATCAAGCAAAAGCAAAAACAACACCAAAATCCCAAAATCAGTGTATACTGTATACTACTCTCTTCTTGTCTGGATGATGATATTAAAACCGCCACACAGAATTGTAAAAAGAAAACGGGATATTCCGCACACCTGGATCATGGTGGTATCGGCTGGATTTTATATTTAATATATGCATTGAAATTCACGCTGGAATTATTTTATTCACATCCATGTCGATACTAAAGATCACCAAGGCTCAAAATTCATACATTTCAAATATACATTCGAATAGTAATAATATTCTGTATACATAATGATATCAACGAGCAAAACAAAATCTCCTGGATTTTCCATGATGTAAATCACGAATCCCAAATTCAGAATCAATAATAAATAGAAGCAAAACAAGGCAACTAGAAAACTGGGGGAAAATCCCGCGTCATTTTCCCATCAAATCTCAACACAGTTAATGTTGTCCCAAAATTCAAATCTCAAAATTTATACCCTCATAATAACAATGATGCAAAATTATACAACATAAAGGATATTTCTCTTATAAAATTCTCCTTAAAACGGCCATAATAATAGTAAAATGCATCCGGATTCCGGATTAGGGATTATTTCCCAAGAAATATACAGAATCAGACAGTTTTTCACACAGGAAAAAAAGTTCTGTAATAATATTCGTTTATATTAAGTGAACCAAAAACAATGAAAATGGAAAAAGGGGATCCAAAATTTTAAAACGATAGTCTAAATGTCACTTTCGTCAAATTCGTTGCAACTCTTCTAATTCGTCATGTTTTTGTCGAATTTTAGTCGCGACCTTGAAATTCCGATACGATTCCTCTCCAATTAAGAAATTAAATATCGTTCTCATCGTATCTCATCCATGGACACTTTTCTACACTAGATGATGTTGTATTCCAACGCGTCATTTATTTTGACTTTTTGATGCTATACTTACTTTTACTTACATCTTCCCCAGGAGTAAAACTGCCGTTACTTTTTTCACATTAAAAAAGACACATGCTTCTCAGTTCTCGCGATTGACATGACGAGGAGACGGAAAGAAAAAGAAGACACAAGACTCTTGGATCTTGGACTAGGGCAAAAAACGACGAAACATGTTTTCCGGGTATTATAATGCCCTGATTCGCTATAGCACTTATAAGTACTCTCTGCAACACATGAGAGTGTGTTGAGAGAGCTGACTATGTAGGGTTGAACAAAAAATGGCGAAAAAAAAGCTGTGAGCTCTCTTTGCCCCTTCGCCTCCTCCCATCACATGGACATGGACGTTCGTATCATCATAGCATGGTATAGCATGGCATGGCATGAAGAAAAAGGCCAAGAAAAGGCAGAAGTGTGTATGTTTGTCTGTCGACATTCTCTGACAGCCTGACAGCCAATCTCCATCAAAAGTAATACGAGTCAACGAGATGGAAAAAATTGCAATTTGATTGCTTTACCATACCATAAGCGCATCGCATCGCATCCCATCGCACATCGTCATCGTACACACTGGATCTGGATCCCATCTTATGGAGAATGTCAGCTTTCAGCATCAACAAAACAGGGCTCGTGGTGGAGGAAAAGAAACACCAGCCAGCCAGCCTCGCAACAACTTCGATTAGCCCGCTGTATACTCTTATATATTACTTACTCATATAACTTTTCCTCGCCTTCTCCTCATGAACATCAACCCAACGCATCCGAGTTTTGAGCTGTGGACTGTGTCTGTGTGGACACGTCCACAAAAACAAAACTAAAGACACAAGACAACTTCCCGCATCCATCTCTACATCTATGTCCATGTCCACATTTTGATCTCGTAATTCAGCCCCTTTTACTGAGCCCTTCATTCATCGCCTCTCATACTATCCCTGTTTGTTGCCATTATACAAATTATAATATAAAACTGTGTGTAGACTGTAGACTGTAGTTAGACTTTGACTAGTTAAGCACGCCAAACACTAACTGCACGGTCATTACGCACTAAACACTAAACGCCTGTCCTCCTCCTCGTTAAACACGATCTTCACATAATAAATTATATTACACCCTATAATCTTAACCCGCATCCCCCGTCCCGGGCTCTAAAAACTCAAAGGCTAAAAACCACCATCGTCACAATTTTATTATCGCCCGCATACATCAGCATCCGCATCCGCAGCATAACATTACGCAGTCTTCGTTCATTCAACAATCATAAATTAATTTGCACTACTACATGCATAATATACCACTCTCCATATAATTATAATTAATAATTAGGATTGACAAACCTCCCCGTCCTTTCCTTGTTTCTCTCACCAACAAAAAACGCGACAGTTTGCCATTTGCAATTTACGCTTCCCTTCATCTTGTTCTACGGACATTGTTGTTAAATTCTCAAATTTGTCTCGCCTCATCTTCTCCTATCTGCTTCTGTACCCTTTGCCCATCATTATCGCTCAGAATTTGCCCGTCCGCTCAGCGATTTTTTATAGTCAAACTTTTTCACTGTAATTAAATCCGCACTGCGTATCCTCTCCATCCAAGTTCCTCCATCTCTCTCTCTCTCTCTCTCTAGTTAATGTCCAACATTGATGCGTTTGTTTGTATGTGTATGTGTGTATGTAATTACAGTAAAAAATGGTCAAAAAAACGAAAGAAAATAAATGTACATAGAAAAATCCTGTATATGTGTATGTACTAATGCACGCACTTGAGCAACATTAACGTCTCTTGCCCATTTTTATATCATCAAAGGAAATCCCAAAGCTAAAACGAGAGGAAGGATCAAAGCAGTCTGGATCCTGGATCTGGACATGTGCTGGGAAACAAAACGTTATTGAAGGTGCGTTTTCACTCGGTATTTGTTTTTCTGTAGTTATACCACCGCAGAAATTCTGTACACACATACATATTTATGTATAGTATGAACCCTACTGTAAATAGAGAGGTTTGAACTCAGTCTCTCCAGTCTTGACTGATCTCGGCAGACCGTTGACTCATTTGGAATTCTGAGTCGGAATGACCGACCGTCCCGATGAAAAACGGGGAGAGACAAGGCGTATCAAGATGAAAAGTGACTATCAACGTCTATCAGTCAACGGAGATACATACATGTATATATACATGGAATAGTAAGTCCAGACTCAAGACCCAGCAAAGAAGTGTGGCAAAAGACCAGATCAGAAGAAGAGGCAAAAAGTAGATACGAGCAAGAGAAAAAGCAACAGTACCGAAAATACTTTTATACATACATATAGATGCATAGGGAAGACGGAAGACAGTCCCGACTTACGAAGAGGAAGAAGGGAAAACCAACCCAAAGAACGACTCAAAGGAAAGCTTTCCTTTTTCGTCTTGCTATACACATACACACACAGCACACGACAACCTCGTGGGAATCGCAACCTCCTGCGTTCGCTTCCTCTCCAACTTCGCCTTTCTTTGCTATATATACTTTCTCCAACTTACTCCTCATCCTCACACTCGTTTTTCTAGTGTATGTTCAATGTATAGAGTGAAAAGTCTTCTCTTGTCTTTTCTCCTGACTCCTTTTGCTATGAAGCTATCGAATGAAGCGGAGGAGTAGAGAGAGAGAAAGCATTGGAATTTCTATTTCTTAAAAACATTCAATTTTACATGGATCCACACATCAATGTTTAATCGTGAGAGTGGAAAGAGGAAAGAGTTGTACCTTGTACATTGTACATACATCGTAAGAGGAAAAGCAGTAAATGGTTAATGTAAAGACAAGACATGGCAAAACGAGAAACTGTCGACATTCACCTCGACATCTAAGGAATCGTAATCAGTCCTTCACAACTTCTTTAAAATCCGGTTGTTGGGATCTTCTCGGTCTTTGGAAATTATCTACAGGAGATCTCACAAGAACCGGGACTTTTGAGACAAAACTGGAGAATATGTATAAAATGAATTCTACTATATAATATGTATAACCAAGCTGACGGGGTTTCAAAAGATCTTTATAGATTATCATCTATACCGCTATAAAATTTGTCACAGAACATACGATGAAACGATGAAAAATGTACATACATACATATAAAAGGGAAAAAATTACAGAGAAAAATGTCTAGACTCTTCAACAAATAATGTTGCAAATATTGACATTGTGCCATTGAACTGTTGTACATCAACATTACAATCTTCTAAATGTCTTTGCAACAAAACAACAACTAACCCGTTAAAACTAGAGCTCTTAATGTCCAGATAGCTGATAGCTAATATTGTGGTATAATGACGACTGGAATAAACGGAAACGTGATATTTGATCGCACTCCTAGTCTACAAGATCAAGGTAAATAACTATAATATGATATTATTTGGATGTTCAACAACAAGATCAGCCACAAATTCTCCGAGGCGATTTCGATAATGTGTAAAAGCATGTCAGTTATCTTTAGCTCGTAGATGGAATTCGACGGGCACACAAACACAGAACTTGTGTATTGTGTATGTAACCTTTTACCGTTTCCTGTTCCCGATGTTTGCACAAAGTATCGGTAGTAACATGATCAGTTCTGTTCAAACAATATTGTGCGAAATTTTACAAAATAGCGCCTAATGCATAACCACCAAATTACAGAAGTTTGGCATCTATGTAACAAAACAAAAATTTAGTCTCGATTTTTGAAGCGACATCAATTTTGAAAATCCTATTTTAAAATGGAAAAAGTAAAGAGAAACTTCTCCACCTCTTATTTATGCATATTCTACCATCTATACATTAAGTAATACACATTTACAAAATGTGGAGACGTGCACAATTATATACAATGAAAAATGATGACAACTGGGATGACAGCCTCTATTTATAAATTCCATGTCTTTAATCGTTAATCGGAACGTGGGAGTGAACGTAATTCCAGTAGTAATCAGGCTCACAATTCCCAATTTCCTTGATCTTCCACAGGAAAAAGTAAAGACAAAGACGAGGAAAATCAGAGTAAAAAAGTAGGCAACATATGTATTATGTATGCATGTAGACATTTGGATAATATGCAAAATCTTATGCTCAATTCATGCGGAAAATGCCTCCTCCTCCTACACACACACACACACATATACATACATCTTCCATTTTATTTCTTCCTTATTGCCTTCCTCTCTCTTCCTCCTCCTACTCTTACGTAGTATTTTTCGTTCGTTTGTTCCTTTTAGCAAATTCACAATTTCAATTTGCCGACTTCCTTTATTTCTTCCTTCCTCTCCACCGCCACCACAGGAAAAAGAACCACAAAGACAAAGTCAAAGACGAATTCAAATCCACATCCAGATCCACATTCGAATTCGACGACTTTTGGTCCATTAAAAGGGAATATCAAATCTAAATCTGAATCCGAATCCAAATCTCAATCTGGTGAGCATGCACATATGTACCAATGCCCAATCTCGGTCTTAACGAGTCCAAGACCAAAGAGCATAGATATAAATACATACATACGTACATACATACACATTACACATGAAGAAAGCTGGAAGACCTGGATGAGGCTGAGAGAGCATTAGTCAATCTCATTCCTTCCATCCAGGGACAAAGTCACGACAGAACAAGAATCAAGAAGACAGACAAAAGTAGGCAAAAATAAGGACAAAACTTCTCTCCTTCTTGTATTATTTGTAGTGTGGTTTTGTTTCTGCAAATACAAATACCCACAAATGAGACTATGGCTGTATATTGCATATTGTATATAGCACACAAAGGCGAGGACACAAACCCAAAAGCCAAGAAATGCAATCACTGAGGCGGGCGGAGACGCTCGTGCTGCTCAGGGGGAACATCAAACGATGTTGCTTGATGTACCGCTGGTAATTTTGTGCAAATTTTCCACAGCTCTGCATCAGATAAGAAGAGGACGAGGACAAAATTCCCCTCCTTTTTCTATCATATACACAAATAAAACGACGTGCAGAATGTAAGACAAGGAGCTGCTGCTGCTGCTGCTCTAAGACAGATACAGACAGGAACAGGACGAGGACGAAAACGACGACACAAAAACCGTGTTTTAGTCCAACCAACTACATATACACAACGAGAAACTACTGAGAACATCTCATCTCTTCTTTGTATATTGTATACCAAGATTGTGGGATTGCGGATTGCAAGTTGGAGTCAGTCAACAACTTTGTTAAACGACGCAATTTCGCCTTCCGTCCTGTGAAAGTCTCTGCCCACTTTTCACACATCTTTACATCTTTTTACACTGCAAACTTTTTGCTACACAAAATACAAAGTCCACTTTGATTTTAATTAAAAATTCAACTACTACCACTATATTATAGTTACATATGTAATATGTACGTTGGGCGTAGAAAGGGAATGGAACTTTAGAATGTTTTAAACTGCATTGTTTCCAAGCTGTTTGGATTTTTGCCCTCATAATAAAAAGAATTTTGTCACTAGGAACTCATAATACAAAATACAAAGGAATTATACCTATAAAGGAAGAAATCAAAAATAACAATGAAAACAGTCGTAAAACGGTTGAGGGCTATTGTTGCAACTTTCCTGGTCATTTTGTCACTCTTTATTAGTATTTTTATTATTGTGATGGAATATCTACGTCGAGAAAAATACTTGAAATGCCATAACCCATCGAATTTTTCTTGTTTATATAGGAAAAAGGGAAGGATATAGCCGCTGAAATCGGCGAACTTTTAGATGAATTTTGATACGGAATCACAAAAGTAATACAGCATGCATAAGCGAATGTGAATATGTGAAGAAGGGGGGGAGCGAAAAAATGTATACAAAAAAAATCGAGAGAGATTTGAAGATGGGAGACTGTACACTGTACATTGTACATATATGTAGCATTCATTTTGAAAACTCAGATTTCTTATCGAATCGAGTGGAATGAAGCATCGATATGAAGTCGAGAGGACTTTTTTTCTATCGTCAAGACGATCGCCTTCGTCCTTTTCCATGTACAATGTACATACATATTTTCCGTATTTTCCATTTTCCATGAAAGACGCGTTCCAACTCTCTCCAACTGCTATGTCAAATGTGTCCAACTCTTTGGGTATTTGCTTTACTTTTCCACAAAGTACGATTCGGTCCATTTATATATTATGTATACGGACGTAGACATTCCCTTTCACGGGAGAAGAAGAAGAAGACGAAATGGACAAGAGCCAAGCCTACACATTGCACAAATATGTAATGTACTTATGTACAACATTCAACATGCTACAGTTACATAAAAATATGTGCACAGATATTCCAAAAAAATTCCAGATTCCATATTCGATCATCGGTGCTAATGTTGCGGAAACGAAAGATGAAATGACCACAAGCCAACTCACTCACTCCTCACTCAAGTGAACTGAACTAGCCGATGATTTTCATTTTGAAAATTTCGAATCATTTTCAATTTCCTCGAGAGTTTCCTCGTGAAGAAGAAAAAAAAAACTTTTTTCCATCTCCCCTTCCCCTTGGATACTTTTACATACGCATTATATTGTGGAAATTCTTGTAGACCAATGCCAATAGGATGTTTATTCGTTTTATTAAAATAAAATTGTCGATCCTCGACCCATATTTCCCATTTTCTGCATTCATTCACCGCAAATCCATAGCCTCAAACCAAACCACACGATAGATCTCCCTATATGTATGTTGTATGTTTATAAACTATAAACATACATACAACATACATGTATCATGTTATGGCAAGCTGCACAGGAATTGCATTAAAAATGAAGCATGATAAATAAATATGTATATAAAACGACGATATGTACAATACTACACATCAATCGAACACCAAAGGGACGAAAAACAACCTTAGATTTAATATCGTCTTGGAGGTTTGGAATTTGGATTGCAGACAAAACTTTTTTATCCAATACTTTCCCCCATCTTTTTCACACTTTCACAAACCCCAAAGATCTATCTAGGTATATTCTCTAGTCAAACTTTGAAAAAGAAAGAAAATTCCAGGTCCAAACTGGAAACTGAGATTTAACGGTGAAAAATCCAACGGCATGAATTTAGAACCAAAAATACAGAGAAGGCAAACCAGAAATATTTATCATGAATCATAAGTAAATTAGGACCTACCTTTTAAGAAATAACAGAAATTACTCTACTTTTCTAAATAAATTAGAAAGTATTAGAAAGTAGTATAAATTCAAAACAGGGAAATGAGCAAATTGTGGTATAAGATGAGCAGGATGACATGACGGTTTTGACGAAAAGTCAAAGTCAAAATGAGGATCACATCAAAGACCGATGTAGAGATCTAGAAGCGGCATGAAACGGGCTATTTTGACGAGCTTCGCCATTCCGCTTTGTCGTAAACGTAAAATGTACAGAGTACAGCATACGCACAGATGCAGCAAAGCCAGAATAAAGCTCAATTCGACTTGAAGCTCAAACTGGAACGGCAACAAAAGGGAAGGCAAGCCAACGATTCTGAATAGATGAAGAAAGATTTGAAGAAAGGCCGCCCAGACACAAAACCAAAAGAGCCAACCCAAATCCCGTCAAATGGCAAACAATTCAACTCAACACAACTTTCCATCTCTCTCTTTCTCATCCGCTTTTCTTCATTCTTAGAGTTAAATAGGCAGTTTTTGAGTTTTACTTTAGTTTTTGAGCCAACTTTTTCTTCTTCCTCAACCGACTTTAGCCCATCTCCCATCTTCCAGTATAAAGGAGAATATTATACATAGAAGATGCCTATCTTTACATTCAGTTTTCCATCTGCTCCAACTCCAACTCGGTCTAAAATCTAACCAAATCCAAATCCACCATCACTATGAATTGAACAATATCATCAAAATGACTACCTTTTATTTTATTATCCTCGGAATTCCTCCAAGTTTATTGAGTCGATAGTCGATACGATACAAAGTTTTGTGTATTAAGCACCGCTGTAAAATTTAACCTAGATTTCCAATCGTCAAATAATAATCAGCAATTATATAATAATAATAATAATA
>JAQIVE010001046.1:0-28355 GCA_034698285.1 Sminthurinus bimaculatus
AGTAAATAGCGAGTTTTATAGACTTTCTCACTATTTTCGGCTATTTTATTGAGGTTATGAAACAAGCACTACTAAAATTTCCCAATGTGCATGGGTAATTTTGTCGTGAAAATAGAGCTTAAAGGTAGACTATAAAATCGTGAGGAGCACAGCCATCCTCCCTCATGCGGACTGCAACTGTTGGAAGTTTTGGATTTCAGAAGCGTACAGAATTTTTTACAGACGTTACAGACTTCTTTGGTTACTAGTTACTAACGAAAAATTGTAAGTTTTGGGGGAGGTATCAATAGCAACGGGCTGGTTTTTTGTGAAAAAGAAAAAAGAGCAGCATGGTTCATGGCGGATGGCGGCTAAACTTTTTGTCTAAACTTTCTGTTGTAGACAAAAATTTTAGCCGCCATGAAGAGCAGTAATATTAGAAGCTGTATGAGCTCCGTATACAGAACTCAAATCTCACACTTCGTAGTAAACCCCCCTATATATTTTATCTTTTATTTATTTTTGAAGGAAGGTACCTGAAACTTGAACAGCAGAGCATTTTACATTTTTCATCGACCAAGGACAAAACTGAAGATTAGAAAAGCCTGAAAGTTCGGACAATAATGCTCCATCAGATCAACGGCAATGTCAAGATGAAATTTGTGTTTGTATTAGTTTACTCTGAAGTTTTCTAAAACTCAAAATCACAGAAATATCATGACCTGTAAAGTCAAAGTTAGGTCACGTATTGGTACATAGACAAAACTAAAAACTGGGGGCAATAAACTACTGCTGCATGACCTCTAGTTTAACCACACAAAACGAAAAGAATTAATGCCACAAAGTTGACAAAGTCCATGTAGTATTTAATTATTACGTAGCTGTTTGACAGTATTTAATTAGTTTTTGGACCTACATCGTACATCGTACAATCGTGAGGTAGCTTTTACAGGGGAAAATTTCAAAGCCTAAAACTTGGTGGCTTTTAGTTTTTTTGGAATAAAACAAAAAATTAATTTTGACATATTTAGAACGTCAGAGAGCGATTTGGAGATGAGCTTCATTTTGTTTTGTTTCAATTTTGGGAGCTTTATTTATGATATAGTATTGTTATAAAAGCTCAGTAAATAATCAATCATGCAATGATTTTTTTAGTGGAACACCGTGCGCTAACAAGTTTTCTTACAGGCTGTGCATTTGGGTTGCATTTGGGTTCGCCTACTATGTATGGTCGCTCTCTCTACAGCTTTGAGTGAATTCCCCGGTTTATTCACAATCATAATTCAGTCAAACAGTTGCTGACTGTAGCTCTTGCTCGAGCCTCGAAAAATGAGTCGAGCAAAAATTAGTTTTTAATTCATATTTACTGTACATTTTTTGAGTTATTAACCTGAGCAGCTAGTTGTTTTTATCATACAGTTTTAACCATAGTTCAAATCATAGTTAATTCAGTTACCTGTTTCTCTCTCAAGTCGTATTATTTTTAAGTTTATTATTTCATCAACAAAAAACAACCCTCGTTCTGACTGAACTGTAAAAAAAAATAGGTTGATAGATACACACACACATACTCTCTATACGTTATACATATACGTACATATTTGTATTTTTAGTGGTGGTGGTGAATTATCAACTTGGAATTCACTGAATTTTACCATTTTATTATAATTATTTGGAACTTTAAACATGTTGGAAAGAACAAAATGAGTTCGACATCATCTTTATATAATGTGTATAATACCCCGATATTGAATATATATTGAGAATAAATTGGAAATACTCATTTTTCAAGAAAAGCTGCCCATCCCCTGTGAATTAAAATGTGTAAAAATAATTATTATTTTATTATTTCTTAAAAAGTTCAAGTATGTGGTTTTACTACTTAAAGAATAATAATAATATGTAATAAATTACATTATTTTTGTCATCATTGATGCCTGATGCCAAAATTCATCCCGAATACGAAACGAATAAGTAAAAAATGAATCAATCAATGATAATTTGCTTTGTTATTAAAATTAAACAAAAAGTATGAGGTAGTGATGTTCAATGTTCAATCAAATGTTCAAGAATCAAGAAGATTCACAGCTCAGTTCCACAATGGTATCATAATTTCACAGAGAAATCAAGTGACTAAAGTGAAAAGATAATTGCACTGTTCTTTTTCATCTTCAAAAGTTGAGTTCTATTTGTTTTCCCCCGATAGTGTCCATTTGGTAAGTCAACAGTCAACATTATTAATAATTCTTATAATAGCATAATATTAAATTTACTTTAAACCTACATTTACGTAGTAAATAATAGCACTATGAAATGTTGGTTCCAAATATTTAATGATCTTGCAGTTTGGTCATGTCACATGCATGATCCATAATAATATAGTTGGTAGTTTGTACATACTTAGTTTGGTGGAAGAATGTATGTATAATTAATAAGTAACAACATATTATAACATACATTTAAATAGGTAGGTACATTGATATTTAGCTAGGACATACATATTCACCAAGATTTTAAATTTTAAATCCATTTTCCATGTTTCAAAATTTCAAAACTGTTGGCATTTTACTATTGACAACTCTATAATAGGCAATAATTCTTTATGCTGCGGAGCATATTATCTGTATCTGTATCGATATCTGCTAACATGCTGACTAATAACAATAATCATGGACACAAAAAGTGAATAGTGGTAAGCAAGATCAATGATCAGTATTAGGTTTACAATTTCTAAGTACAATAGACACACTCTTTTTTCATATGTATTTGTCTTCCATAACCGCGTTTTCTTATATATTTTTCAATCAGTGGTTTAAATACATTATGTTTTATGTTGTTGATTCATATTTAATATTTAATGTTGATGTAATCTTTTATACAAGACGTTATTTACCATTTAAAATACATATTTAGTGAAAAGTATGACGTGAGCATTCTGATAGCATTTTTATAAACAGCATAATATCCTGACTCTTAAATGTATCTAACTCGAATGTAACATGTAACATGTATAATGTATAATAATATCTAAATGACTTATAAAATCAAAGTATGCTGTATGCACTTACGATAAGTAGCAGAATAAGTGAACCAGCACCCAAGTGTGATATCTATATGTTGTAACCCGCGTGACTAATTAATTAAACCAAGATGCATGATATACTGCTGTAAAAACGATTAAATTAAAGTTAGAAGTTAGAAAAATAACCTCATGAATTTGGACTTTTTAGTCTTACCTCATCCATGTTTGATATTATGGCTATAATTTTGTTCAAAAACGGAACTTTACGCATATAAAATGAATATCGGGTGAAACATATTATTATGCTTTATGCACATCTTTTCCTTTGTGGTGCTCAAATCTATCCGGCTGAGGATTCCTCAGCCGGGCAGATTTGAGGATTTGGCATGTAAATTCATTATGTGTCAACTCAATATGCGTGATGTTGATGTGATTCTTTCGCTATTCTTTCGGTATGTTAAATAATAACTCATAATACATGAGTATTGCACGCACTTGAAATAATTATAGCGTAACAATAATTGCAATTGATATTATTTAGCCGGGCCACTTTTATATCACACGTTTATTAAAAATCACACATACGGGCAATGAGTATCTATGTAAATAAATACAAGGCCGAAGGTCTAAGATAGTGTGAACTGTAAATTCGAACATTAAATACCGTTTTATTTATTTTCTGCTGTCATGTTTTAATGTCGAATATTCAATGTAATCATACCTATTGCCTATTGTGCTAGTATTATATTTGCATGGAGTCATCCCTGAAATTTTTACGCCATAAAATTTTGAAATAATAGGAAAAGCACGAAATCGCCATGATATTTGCCTAATATTATTGACTATTAACAAAGTATATATTTAGGCTATGTAAAAAAACAGTACCAATGTCGTCAGTATGATCATCGATTTGTTTCAAATCAATATCATCCTACTCGTTTTAATTTAACTTGTGTTCTGACAAAACTTTCTCATGGTGCCAAGTGTCCATATAATATTATATGATTCGACACATACATACCATGTAGACTGAATTATATTATGTACAATGTACATATCATGACAGTTTTGTAGAAGTTGAGTTCGCCAACGACCTTCCTCTATCGTTGCCTTTATATTATATTATGATACTTTATACTTTATAGCGACTGAATCAGATTCGGTCTTGGTCGAAATTTTGTGTCTATGGAGCCCTCGAGTCTTGAGACAGTAGACGCCAGGCCAATGTAACAGTCTTTTTATTTAAATAATCTGACATTTCACTTGGATATGTGCAATTCCAGCATGTAGTCTTCCCACTACATATACTTGAAACTTCTGACAGATTTACAGAGAAAGAGAGAGAGAGAGAGAGAGGAAGTACATAGGTATAACAATATTATTACTGTAGATGGTACAGATATAGACATTTACCTAGTTATAAAACATAGTGTCACTATAATATCACACTTTATGTATATATACGTACGTACTCGGCAAGAATTTCAAATTTAGATTTACATGCTTATGACGAATATACCACGCACATT
Organism: Sminthurinus bimaculatus; assembly: GCA_034698285.1. Taxonomy (NCBI): domain Eukaryota; kingdom Metazoa; phylum Arthropoda; class Collembola; order Symphypleona; family Katiannidae; genus Sminthurinus; species Sminthurinus bimaculatus. Next base: position 4,531 of record JAQIVE010001046.1, read on the forward strand.
CATGCAAAATTCCATCAGACCTAAAATGATCTCTGTAGGTAATGTACAAGCGCAAAGTTAACCCAAAAACTGCATGAAAAATATAGTCAGAAAGTACATCATGTACTTGCTTATAAGTATTTATGTGTACGTTTGTAGTTTGTATTATATGTACTACATAATAATAATGTAGTACGTATCACACAAAGAATTCCCAGGTTTGAGAAGAAAAATATTGAGATGTTGTAGGTAGTAGGTAGTATTTAAGTAATACTTGTTCCATATATAAATGACATTGAAGGAATTCATCTATAGCTCTCCTTTTTCATTTTCGACGTAGTTTTACCTTTAAAATTTGTATAATAATTTAGTGAAAATGTGATTCTCAAGTATGTACATTGTATACCGCTGGATGATATTATATCATAAACTTTGTACGAATAGTATCATGACAATGTTATTACTTGGGCTTATCATGTTTCATATAATATAGACATATATGTATCTATGTGATTTTCAAAGGTTTTGCATGGAAATGGCCCATGCTATACTACATACTAATAGACCAGTACTGCTGGTATGCTAGGTTGAGCCTATGAAAACAATAAATTTGACTGATATCAGTTTACCGTACTTAAATGTCCTGAAGTGATAAAATTTATGCATTCATTTCATCAAGTTTTGCAGTATATATGCTCCCACTCACCATCTTAATCTAATACCAAACTGTATGGGAACATTTATAGTAAAAAATAATTTCAAACAAAACAAAATTACTCCTGAACTGAAGGTCCACGAGTACAGTATTCATCTACGTCATATTTTTTTATCTTTGAACAATGGTAAGTTGTACCAAGTTGTGCAAAATCTTTTTAGTTGACACTTTTTATTTTGGGATTTAAATGCACAAAAATGTCCTTTTTGTATTGTAAATACCTAAATATACTTATTATGGAACGTATGTACAAAGTGTATGTGTCTAGGAAGGAAGTATAGGGCGTAGTTAAAGAGGGTGAAAGAAGAAGGAAGTACTCATAAAATATTCAATATTGACGCAATATTTTGTTTTCACTAAAGATTTGTCTGCTTTTCATTTGTTGTTCTCCAAGCACCATAATATAGCTAAAGGCGCAATTACAATTGAGTATATCATTAGTATTTGACTTTCAATACCGTTGCAATGAGTATTGAAAGTGCGAGTTTTATAATTTTTAGGATGGAACAATTTTTTACACAGATAATAATGCATAATAGTTTTTGCTATCAGTGTATCGGACTGTATCGTATTGAACAACGAATTATGTGATATGAATGTAGAGCCTATTTAATCTCTGTATAAAATTTTTAGAGAGTACACTATTAAAAAGGACAAAATGTATGTCATACGTTGGTATAAGGCACGGTCTTCTTGTTGTTACTGAAAGTGATATTTATACACACTAAACGTGTTCCCATCATTGGCAATTGTTCAATAGTTCCAGTAAAAAAAGAACTTCCGTATAAAAGTAGTGTTAGCGAACTGTACGTGTAAAAACGTCGGCTACCCTAGATATTATTACGCTGTCCCGTAAGTAGTTAATATACACAACTCTTTATTGGTGAAAGGTGCATTCTTTTTTATTCTATAATGTGATACCATTACAAACTTAGCAGTTTCTATGCTCTAGCGATCATGTGCCAGGAACTTTAGTAATTCCAAAATCATCGGTAGAAGGGGAGGGAAAGGGGTCATTTTTTGTACCTTGATTTTCTTTTTAGAAAAGGTGTCAAAAATTCATATTAAATCTGGGATCTGGGAGGCTTCGGTTCAAAGCAAGTGTAAAGCAAAAGTTTTTTCACTCTACAGGTTCTTTATCATATTAATACAATTTGGAGGGATCACTCCTCCCGCCTGAGGTAGGAGAATATTCATACCCTCTACACTATAAGATTAAATTTTATGAAAAAAACTCTCCCTGTAAAAGACACGGAAAGATATAACAGAACGACGACTTAGCACAAGTTTAGCATCCTTATACCGGTATTTAAAAAAACGTTTTTTACATACTGAAGTCCCGAATATGGTTTTCATACCCTCTAGATTATAGACGCTGCAAGCAACTCTTTATTAGTTAGCAAAGAAGTTCGTAACAAATATTATGTATGTGTCGTTTATCTTCAATTCGCGTCTACATACTTGCATGTTGTGTGTGAGTTTAGAGACAAATGTAGGTTGACTGTCTTCAACCGTCTATTTTCGACTTTTATTTGTGAAAAAGACTACCTACTCCGTGCCACATTAACCTATGTACGGTGACGTTATCTTTCTTTTGCTATTTTAGTCGTAACATTGTTTCTAATAGCTATAGAAAGAAAGTGGGGAGAAAGGAAAGAGGGAAATGACTTTGAATAGTTTACTTCTTCTTGCTAATACGGGCATTTAACTTGGAGATATAGACAAAGACAACAGTCAGAAGTCAGAAACATGTTGCTACTGTTACTTATAGCAAGTGAACGCGATAAGAATTTTTTTAAGTGGCTTTTAACATAGGGAACCTAAAATGCAAATGATTTTTCCCTTTAAACTTTGATTTGTTTTTAGAAAAAAATTTAAATCAGAATTGAGGTGCAGTTACTGATACAGCTCATTTTTGAAAATTTAAAGAGCTCTAATTTTATCACGTTTGATAATAAGTGTTAGCAAGTAAACAATACTAACTTCTGTAGCTGTAAACCGATGAGATTTCGTGGACTGTAGAGTAGTAAACAACAAGCCTTTTAAGGATATTTTGTAAATGTACAAAGTATTAATACAGTTTAAAAACGTTATCTCATTAAATAGGCTACTTTATTTGTGCGTGATATCGTTTTCCGTTTCAAAGTAGAAGTCATAATAATATGTATCTAACCTATTTTAAAAATCTATAGACTTGATACATTATCAAAGGACATAAATGGAAAACAAAAATATTTTAATGCATCGTTTTATCGTATGTTATTATTATAGAGAATAGAGAGAGAGAGAGACAGTATCAAGATAAATGTGCTGTGCGTTGTACGTACAACATTAATAATTTGCCCATATTATGCATACTTTTATGTACAAACATTGGCAAAATACACTTGTGTAGGTATATAAAACAATTCCTCAAGCAATCTCTCCATAATGCGACCATAACCCTCTTTATCCTTAAATAATATCATATGATTTCACAGAATTTCATAAACCAGCGTTTTCTGTATTTTGATTATTTATTATTTTATTCATATTTTATACTGACGCTACTCCTTAGCTTATGGTGAACTACAAACCACGTTTGTCTTCAGCTTTGAGTTTGTGTGTATGTGCACATTATATATATTGAGAATAAATTATTGACTGCAGCTATTCTCTCGTAAACTTGGAGAATATTAATCACTAGGTGAATATTGAAGTTGTCGATCGACTGTATAGTCTAGGCGCAGTTGTTTTTAAATACGTAAAACTGGTTAGCAATTTGTAAACAAAACCTGCAGTAGTCTATCTGGTATATATTGTGCGTATAATCTCATACTGGTCTGCTGGTAGTGATTCTCTGTCTGATTTTTTCCTTTTTAATTTGTTTTTATTACACATCTATCGTTTCTATACAATATACACAACACATGTATTGTTAAAGTGTGTCGCTATTATCTTCAAAGTAATAGGAATTAATAATAATAATAATAATAATACACTGTCGGTATTTTCTTGTATGCTCCTTAGTTAGGTAAGTAGGTGGTTGTTTTGGAATGGATTCGCTTGTACTGTAAACAGTGCTTAAATATTTATGCAGTGCATTATTTCTCTTTCTTTCTCGTTTCATTCTCGTTGATTATACACAACATCCTGTCGTATAGTGTATACATATTTCACTCTTTTACACCGCGAGTCCATTACTGGTAGAGCATACATATGCATTATCAGCATTAGCAGTAGTATGCTGAAAGCATAATATGGAGATAGAAGTTGATTAATTATAACAGAAGAAAAAGACATCACTTGTAGTTATTAGTGTTTTGATATCATTTTGTAGCCTACATGTATCATACATATTCCATGATGTGTGTATGTGCATTAACAATGAATCATTCAACGTTGTGCAGAAAATGTTATTGTGTTGTCTTCGATCCAAACACAACTTTTGTACTAATGCATAAGTAATAAGTACATGTGTGTATGGTTTTTTTACTTTGAGCAATCCAAGTTCATGGAGTATATATTTCTAATTTTATTATAATATGATTTACATGCATTATTATTGCTAATGGAACGCATTTTTATAGCGGAAAATTAATCAATAATGGTTTCCATCATGATTGGATTAACAATAACGTCTTGAATTTAGGGGGGAAAGTAACTCGCATAAAACAAATTGCATTGAATTTACACCACAAGTAGGCCTCAAACCTCCATTATTAATCCATTCCATAAAATCTATCTTATATTTACATTTTTATTCATTTTAACTATTTAGCATTACTTCATTTTATGCAATTAGAGATTAGCATTAAAAATATGCAGATTTGTTTAAAAAATGCAAAATGCTACTCGAAACGTAAAAAGTTAATATTTTGAAAGAAGGAAAAGAACTTTGTATGTGTTTAAAGTTTCATAATACATACATAGCAATGAGATCGACATATTTTGTCTTCATAATTGTGAATTTATCTGTATTCTACCATATCAATTCAAAGTACAAATTTCTAATAGTCGATAATAAATCAACAAGCAATGAGTATATTATTATTTTATAATAAAATATAATATACGTCAACACTTATAATCCATGAAGCGTCTTTACCCTCCTTCGTCTCAGTTTTGTGACACATTTTTACAGTATTCAACGTTACTCAAAGTTTAGGTTTTATAGTTAAAAGGAAGAAGCATCCTCTTCTCGATAGAGTTGATTGTTCTCTTTCACACCGCAACAGGCACTTTCAATGAAATATACTATGTGTGTGTGTATGTGTAGTGTGTATGTATATGATTATATTCCTACGTGCATACTTATCTTCTGCCATCAGTTTCTTATAAAGGTATAATAATATACACATACACACAAATGCAGTTGCAGTATTAGAGAGTATTTAATAACACAGTAGACACGACTACTTATTTCACACTACATATATACACATGCATAAACAGAGTTTCTATAGTCTACACTGTATATTTGTGTATATATATACATATACATAAATATATATAGAACATGTTATTCTTGTACTTTGGCTATATTATGCTTGGTTGCTTGTGACTTGTGAGGCCTTTCCCATAATAATACTGTTTACATCTTTGCAGATTAAGACTAAGCTCTCTGTCTTCGTCGATGATGATGATGACCGTTGTATAGTGTGTTGTGAGAAGTAATGTAGACGCGAATAATATATACATAGGGATAAGTCAATGGCTGAATATCATAATACATTTTTTGCTTTGACTCTACACACATTGATAACGACATCATATACATATATAAAGAGTTTGGTTTTAAGTTACATGTATGTATATATGCATCCTGTTATAGTAAGATGTATAATATGTGTGTATGCATAGAAAAGGAGTTGTTCGTCGGTTTTAGGTTTTAGAAATTATTGTAACATAAGCATATATTATGTATTATGTACATAACTAGGAGAGGGGAAATGCATGAACACCGACCAGGAGTGCAAAAAAGATCCTGTATTGTATCTCTTCCTCGAATGTTGAATTAGATTTGTGCGGACAGTTCACGTTCATGTAAGCACACATCACATATTATATCATTTTTGTAAAATACATGCGGTTCATTGTTGGGTAGGTTTTCTTTTAAAGATTAGTACGGAAAATGTGTACATGTAATATGTACTTACATGTACTGCATAATATACTGTGGATTACTTGTTTGGAACGAGGCAAAAAATATTACATCAGTATGTCGTATATCGTATATACTATGTCTGTATATACATATCATAATGATACATGATACATCTTCCTACTAATTTGAGGTTTCAGTTTTCTTTTTAGAAATTTGTTCAACTTCAACTTAAAATGATGGTCATGTATGTAATGTATGTATGTATGTATCTGGATCTGCATAGTCATAAAAGTATATAATGTGAATCTTTTTATTTTCTTCCTATATCATTTTACTTTATTTGGATATAGACCTTGAATCGTCGATGACTATTCGTGTATGAATTCGTGTAATATATATGTATGTGTATGTGTACGTCATCCGCCGTATCTGTATTTAGATGCTTGAATTGTCATTTAATACAATGTAAATAGTAAATACGCGCACGCAAGAAAGTTTTTAGTAGATATAATGCAAATTTTTTTTATTGTTTTTATGAAAAAAATAATAATATTATGCGCAGAGATTATTAACGTAAGTTGGACTTGTGGGTACAACTTAGCTTATACGTACCTACCAACAAAAGTTGGGTGTAATAATGAACAAGAAATGGAGAAAAAATTATTAGTATTTTGGATACATTATTTTCTGTACGGCTCGACTATAGAAAACTTGACTTGTCTTGTATGTGTACTGAAAATGTCTGTTCAATAGATATTTTTTGCAGGCATCAGGAAAGCGTTGGATATGCAAGATTTTTTTCTTTTGACAAGGGCGATGTATCAAATATGGCCATTGACTTTTTTGTTTGAGCTTTAACCATTTGTTGCATAGTTTAAGTTTACAAGAGAGCACAAAATGGAACTGAAAGATATATTTATTTCATTATTATTGACTAACTAAAAAGTGACAGTCTCAGTGAATTTACCATAACCATAAGCATAAACTCTAAAAAATTGTGGAACTTTATTATTTTTTAAAAAGCTATGTTATTAGAATTGTTGGCGTTTTTGACGGACGTTTGCTGGCTGGTAAAACTTTGAGAATGCAAACAAAAATGTACTTAAATGCACACAGACACAAAGGAAATGTGTTGCAAAATGTAAATACTTTTGTATCGTCTTTTTAGTCTGCATATACTTAGTTGACTGTGGACCTTCATTTTCATTTACATTAAGCATTAAACGTATAACGTTTTAACATTATAAAGGTTTTGCAAAGCCGAAGAAGAAGTTTTTTTGAAATTTTGAAGCTCTTGAAAAAGAATGCATTAATGTAAAAGTTTGTAAGGATGGACAGTAACTAGTAACTAAATTTAAACGCATTATTCAATACATCATTTTCAGGCATTCAAGCGTTTTGAATTCTGAATCCAAACAACTAAAGTTAAAGTCAAAGTTACGTATGTAAAACTTCTCTCATGGCTATAAGGCAAAAATATTTCAAAGGATTCTAAATGCATGTCTGTACATACTCTTTATACATAGTCTTAAAGGTTTGTTTGTAGATTAGTAACCGTATATGATGCATACATTTAAATTCATTAAATACACCAAGAAGAATTTATTCGCTTTATTGATTAAAAACATTATTTAAAACCGTCAATAATTTCGTTTTATTTTATTTTTCTAGAAAAAGGATAATTGGACTGTGAAGAGTAAAGTATGAATTCTACGAATTTGTGACGGCTTTTGAAACAACTTCACTCCTAATATCTACATCGAATCTCTACATCCTCCTCCTGCGTTCTACTTAATACGATCAAGATGGATTCTCGAAGGACTGTATCTCCAGAGTCAGCACTGGCTTCTGACATTTTTGATAAATTTTGCACTGCCAACACACTCAAAGGAATCCTCACGCAGTATAGACATTTATGTAAAACTGTTAGACTGAAACCAACTCATTTTCCTGATTTTTATCCGCGCCTCAAAGTACGTGATATTTTAATTATTTTTATTACTGCATAGTATTTTTAAAACATTGAGTAGAGTTTTGGCAAGTGTTGTAATGAAACTGTGTGTGTGATTTAATCCCCTCTACGTGTGTACTTATGTGTACCCGAATATGAAAATGTACTGTCTGTTTATAGTCACTACACTAATACATGCAAAGTGGAGTGATAGTCACCTATGTATTACATCATGTTTCTATCTTGTGAACTGCCAAAATATTGTACTACTTTTATTGAATCTTCAAGGGATCCAAATCCGACAGGCCTGGTCTGATATTTTAGAATCATAATCATGACTCTATATAGACTTTCTTGATGTTTTAATATTACTTTAGGTCAAGCTATCGTCGTGGCGAGCTCAAGGTTTATGGTCGAAATTCGAGAAACGAGCCTCAAACAAATGCTATGGAAGAGGAAAAGTTTGTTACGGCAGTAGAGTAAGTTAAATAAAATAAGTTGCGGAGTCGCTAATTTAAGCTCTAACTTGTTTAAATGATAAATAACTGTATAATACGTTGTTTGGTACGTAATTTTATTCACTGCTTTAATATTTTAAAACAGGTATTGATAATTGGAGCTGGTCCATGTGGTAAGTTAAAATCAAATAAATGTGTTTATCATTGATAAGTTATACATAAATCATAGTACATCATATGTATGTATTTGTTTCCGATGATGTACAAACGGGTCGTAAATAAATGATATGGAATTTTTTTTCCTTCAGGATTACGAGCTGCTATCGAAGCACAATTACTCGGAGCAAAAGTTGTCCTAATAGAGAAACGGGATAGGTTTTCAAGGAATAATGTACTCCATTTATGGCCGTTCGTGATTGCAGATTTAAAAGCTTTAGGAGCCAAGAAATTTTATGGAAAATTCTGTGCAGGCTCCATCGATCATATTTCTATCCGTCAATTACAATGTATTTTATTAAAAGTAGCTCTCCTCCTCGGTGTTGAGGTGCTCGAAGGAGTTAGTTTTGAAGGTTTATGTGAGCCTACGGAAAATGAAGGGTGGCGAGCCAATGTTTCTCCTGCTAATCATCCAGTGTCGCATTATAATTTCGATGCTCTCATTGGAGCTGACGGGAGAAGAAACACTCTTGATGGCTTTAAGAGGACTGGTAAGAAGAATAAGAAGAAGAAGACTTCTCTTAATCGTTAATTTGTTTGGCTACTATCATAAAATATAAGATACCCCATGTATGCAAGAAATGTGCACAATAATATAGATAATAGTCCCCAAACGATGACAAAAATATTAAATTTTACAAATTCTTTTGGTATTTTCAACAGCCTTGAGAGCCAAACTTGCAATAGCCATAACTGCAAATTTTATCAATAAAAGGACTGAAGCAGAAGCCAGAGTAAAAGGTAATGAAAAATCTAAAGAAACGTAGTTTCAAGCGTAAAATCATAAAATGAAAACAAGGATTATGTATATGGTCATCTTTACAACGTATCACCAATCTATAAACACATTATTTTAATCTGATTGTGCATACATTTTTTTATTTTCAGAAATAAGCGGCGTGAGCTATATTTTTAATCAAAAATTTTTCCAAGAACTGAATGAAGCTACCGGTATCGATTTAGAAAATATTGTATACTACAAAGATGAAACTCATTATTTTGTGTAAGCTATTTTGGGCTGAATTAATTTAAAATTTCAAAATATTGTCTAGAATAAAATAATGAAATGAAAAATAGCTCCACACATTTTGATAATCTTTTCGAAGTTTGTAATAGTTTATTCAATTTTACTGTATTCTTTTTTTCAAAACTAGGATGACGGCGAAAAAGCAGAGTCTCTTAAACAAAGGCGTACTGCTCAAAGACCATGCAGACACTGCAAAACTTCTCTCACATGAAAACATAAGTAGTGAGGCTTTGATGACATACGCCCTTGAAGCTGCATTTTTTTCAACCGATAATCAACTCCCAAATTTAGACTTTGCAGTTAATCATTATGGGCAACCGGATGTGGCCATGTTTGATTTTACTGCAATGTATGCAGCTGAGAATGCTTGTAGAGTTGTTCAAAGAAAAGGCCATAAACTACTGATGAGTCTCGTAGGAGATAGCTTATTAGAACCATTTTGGCCAACAGGTTTGTTTTATATTATTACTTTCAAGATTTTATGACTATTTTTCAAAAACGACTAATATAAACATATGAATGAATAGATTTATTTAAGTATATTTGATATGGCCATGGGCCTACACAAACAGATCACAGCGAGTAAAATAGACTTGTATACTAATGTAATAAAAAGTGTAGTATAATCTTGAAGTTGGTCCTTGGCAGGACGGATATTACAATATGAATAGATTTATTTAAGTATATTCAATATGAATAGATTTATTTAAGTATATTAATATAAACATATTATAACATTAATATAGCTGTAGCTAATATTTATCCCTGATTATTTTAATAATTGTAAAGGATCGGGATGTGCACGCGGATTTCTTAGCTCTTTCGATGCTTGTTGGATGCTACGAAGTTGGGCGACTGGAAAATCTATTCTGGAAGTTATAGCAGAACGAGAATCAATTTATCGCTTATTAGGGCAGACTACTCCAGGTATAAATAAACGATGAATACTTGTGTACGTAAACTTATTTACACATAAGTTTATACATATATTTGATTTAAAATATATCTAGTAGGCGTGTTATAAGTATTATTATAATTTGTAATTTAATTTCAAATGTAAACACAATTTTGAAAACTAATTTTGCTTTCCTTTTGTTTTTTTTTCAAGAAAATTTAAATAAGGAGCACTTAGGATATAGTATAGATCCCTACTCTAGATATCCAAATTTAAACCTTCGAGTCGTTATGCCTTTTCAAGTAAAATCGCTGTATGAATCAGACGAACCAATAGAGCTGGCTGATGGGCAGCAACAAGAAGAATTGTTATTTGATGAGAAAGCATCAAAGAAGAGGAGAAGAGGTGAGACTTCTTGACATATTATGGCATGCATTGTATCACATTTTCCAAACTCGATCGAGTTTGAATCCGAATACTAAATAATTAGAAGAATAATTTTTGATAAATCAATTTATTTGGCTATGAGTTAATAAAATACTACCTTATATTTTTGCTTTTAGATTCTGTGATTCCCGTTGATCATCTTATGAGTTGGTTGAGAGAGCAAGTTGTGGGCTATGAAATAACAATAACCGATGCTTGTGATGCCTTTCTCCGTGGTGATGTGTTGTGCGCAATTATTAATCGTTTCCGTCCGGATTTAATTGAATTTCCCTTTCCAATCGAATCTGAAGAGAATCTTGATCCTATCGAGATTGCGGCTTGCAGAAACCAAATAGCATTTGATCTTCTTCATGAAGAACATGGCTTAGTACCTGTAAGTATCGTCACTTGTTTTGTAGTTGATTCGTGCATGTAAAGAAACGTTCATTTCCCGACAATCTTTGGTGAGCCAATTTCTTCAGACCCCAAAACTTTGGCCATGTTAAAAAGCTACGACAGGAGAGTATACATACTGCTGTATTTGGAAATACTATGCCCCAATTTTCTCCATTTTTGCTAACACTCCGATATGCTCCTCATTTTGTTTTTACCTGGAGGCCGAATGTGGACGTCGCCTCCAAAGTGTAGCGGTTGTGGAGTATTTTTTTTAATTTTGTAGCTGAAACCTTCGGTCATACGGGTTTTTGAAAGTAGACCAATTTTACATGCACGGTTTTATTATTTTGATGGTCGTCGTAAAACAATCGATAATTTATAATAATATACATTCAAGAGTTTGTTTGTATTTGTAAGCAAGCTGTAATTATTATGTCAATTACAGGTAATGAGTGGATTTGAATCTGTGCAGTGCACTTCCTCAGACTTTCTGACTCTTGTAGCTTACCTTTCTCAAATATATGAAGTATTTAAGGGAGAAATTCCACAAATGAAATATAGTCGCGTGGTAAGATTATTTATTATTTTCATATCGCTGTCGAAAATATTATTTGTATGGTTTCTAATTTCAAGTTATTTATAATGTTGATGATGATTCTTTTACAGGAAAGTAGCGAAGAGCTAGAAGATAATGATCAGCGTTCTAGTCATAGTATACCTAAGCAGCATTACAATCGACCAGCTCTTGTAGTTAAACATACCACAGGTAAACTTCTGTGAGAGATGGGCAAAAGTGTAGTTTGTATGAATATAGTTTAAAAATCTATTTTTTTGCATATATTGAACTATGCGATACATAGATTTCACACTGATTTGATCTAGTAACAAATAAATGAATAAAATATATAATAATATATTCTTATGTTGTTTTTAACTTTTAAAAATAGTAGGCAAGCCAGTCAATCGTAGGAGTCGTGTTTCGTCGTCCACGCGTGAAGGAAAGACAGACGACAGTGAAAGTTCGAGAAGGCATAAAAAACGTCGTTCGGATGAGCGTTCACGGGTGAGTGTCATTGTTAAAGTGTTTTACTGTTTACATAATTTTAGCACAACGAAACGTGCAAAAGAAATATTCGTCATTATTTGGCTGTTGGTTATAATAATGTTGGTACCTAATTTTCAAAAAATGTATTATTTACTTATAATATTTGAATTCCACATTCGACTGTGTCTATAATTCGTTTACTGGATATAGTGGGAAGGTAAAGAAGAACGAGAAAATCGAAGACAAGATATAGAAAAAAATAGACAAGAGCGACAAAAGAAACGTATGCAGGAACGTATTTTGCAAACTGAGAGATTTATAAAGAGTATGCGATTATTGCAATTGAATGATCGGTCAGGAGAGATTTCAGTTTCATCTGTTAACGATGAACATTTTGAGGATTACACGTTTCACCTTTATAGAAAAATGGTGCCTGAGTTTGAAAAGCGCTGCGAATTCCTGGAGAAAAAGTTATTTAATTCCGTAAGCCCCATCTGATTTTCCAGGAGTGTGTTATTGACAAAATAACTCTACCTACTAGTGCTTTATGGTTGGAATACAATATATAACGGCATGCTATAAAGTTTGTGTTGTCACTCTTTTTTTTGTACGAAAGTCATCAATCAATACTTTTAAAAATGGTTGTTAACAATGTTCAAAACAAAATTTGCAACGTAACACAACAACATAATATCAACTGAATAATTATCATGTCGTATTGGCTGGTCTCAAAAGTGAATAACTGTATGAACGTTAAAAGGACGATACTAATTTTTAACACGTGTTGGTTAAGTAGCTTATTGTTTTGTGAGGTAGTTTTAATTGTTAAGAATTTTGTACTAATAGTAATTGGTTATTATTTCGAATATTTAGGGAAGAGAAATCAAAGCATCATCAAACCTTCATTCAGAGGCCGATAAGCAGCATGTCACAGGCTTGGCAAAAAATCTTGAAGAAAAATTAAAGGGATCAAAGCATACCGAAAAGAAGCCTAAAGGTAAATGTAGTATAGTATAATGTATAATATATAGTACATATGTTGACATACATAGTTTTCTTTATGTATTACTTATAGTCAAAGTATAAATATGATGTAATGGAATAGTAATAATAGTAACGTAGGTACCTTAAATTAGTATTGTAGTTTGATATTATATTATTACCCATTTTATTATTTTAATATATCTCTGTTTTCAAATCCGACAAAAACAGACTTGATTCGAGCTATTGGAAAAATTGAGAAAAGTGACTGGAACGTGCAACTTATAGAGAAGAAAATTGCTGAAAGTAAAACACACTGCCATGTAAGCTCAGTCACGTTTTTAGGAAGCCGTTTTAATTGTTGTTACAAATTATATTGTTACTTGTTACTATAACATAGTGGTATTCAGTAGCTGAAATCTTAAAAATAATATTGCTTTTATTCACTCTCAGATTGATAAAGTAGCTGATAAGGTTCCTAAATGGTCACGAGAGGCATTCGATGATAAGGTAAGGGAGCAACCATGTTTTTACAAGGTCTTTGATTGTTGTAATTTTATATTTTCGGATTTTACTAGTTTCATTCATGAGTGAATTTTTTAAATTGATATAACTGCTTTCGTTTTAAAATATTTTAGAGAGAAGCAATGAAACGAAAAATGGAAGGAACAGGGACAGATAATAAAAATAATAAACTTCAGTTGTTTGAAGATACTGTGAAGAAATTGGGTAGTAAGCTGAAGGAAGGTAATACTTTAGAAATTGGTCAACGTGGCTCGAATAAAGTTTCACAAATGGCGGAGAAATTGGTTCACAAACTCGAGAGACCAAAAGACGACCCATCTGCTGTTATCAAACCCTCGGTAATTAAGCAATATTATAAATAGGCAGATATGATGTAAAGAAAGTGGATCGCAATTAAAATCAATAATGTGCGCATTAAATATGAATTTTTTATTATTTTCTATTAAAGGTGCAGCGACCTGCTTTTGAGTTTCCTAAAAAAGGGGGATCCGAGCTCTGCCACTTTTGTAATGAAAGAGTCTACGTTGTAGAGAGAGTAACAGCAGAAGGAAAATTCTTCCATAGCTCTTGTTTTCGATGTGAATACTGTAATAGGAGTTTTTCTAAATTTTCAAGTAAGTCGTGTTTCAAGTTAGTTTTAAATATTAACGTTGTTAAAATTGTAATTTTTTGTTCGGATCGTACAACTGTATTCAATCAATCTTAAATTTAAATGTATAGAAATTTCTTTGTTGTTGTTTATTCTGTTTCTACGTATATAGGTAATTACGTGTTTGACAGAGATTCTCGTTACGGTGACAGATTCTACTGTACACCACACTTCCGTATGATTCGAATGTATGGTTGGAAAAAATATGATCAAGATGCAATTGCAAGTTCACCCGATGGAAAATTTTCAGGCGAAGGATCCCATTTGTTAGTTTCTCCAACACAGCACCAGAAGGTCAGTCAGAAAGTTAAGAAAAAGTACTCCAGTGATACCTCAGTTGAGAATTATATCGGTAGTTCAGATTCATCAGCGTACCAATACCACTTCTTTAGCTCTATCTTTCTTCTTATCGTTTGCATTATGCTTATTATTTCTTTAATTGTTAGTCCCGCGGTAATCTCGGAGTATATTATTGATAGTCTCATTTATGATTGTTCTTAAACAAAGTCTTAATTCCTTATTTTTTTTTATTAGTTATATTATCACCATACACCAATGTATGTATATGTAGCTTTATGTGGAACATCAAACTTTATGTTTATTTATTTACAATGCAAGAAAGTCGTGAATTTAATTTGCATTTATTATACAATGAAATTTTGCTATAACGGTTTCTTTATTGGAAACCGCAATATAGGAGATTGAACGGAATTCGTACAAGAGAGATTGCACCATAATTTCACTATATATTTCTTATTTTGTCGATATTCTTTGTTCAAAGGCAATAACGTGAAAATATTTCAAAACATCAACAGTATAAAATAGAGTTTTACTGTTGGCTGTTGGCTAGTTATGTTACAAAAGTGTGTAGTATTTTAACCTGCATTTGAAATGTTCACAAAACACAAAACATCGTTCTCATATCAGTTTATGATTTATGTTCAAGTTATTTTTCGTCTCAATGATATCGGTTGAACCGGTAAAAAAAATAAATTATTTTATTTGTTTGAGGATGAATATGTTTTCAAAGCAACATTGTTGTTGTTGCTTTTACCAACTAAAAGATTTACTTAATTTTGTGTTTTAAATTAAAAAATTACATATCTATAGATTTCAGTCAATTTTAAATAGTTAAAAGCTTCATGCTATTGTTTGTTTTTCCATTTTTGTTGTTGCATTTTGTTGAGCCAAACACTTGTGTATTTAATTGTAATAATATTATAATATATATATATGGTTTGTAAAGTGTCTGTTGACCAGACGAAAAGCGTACAACGATCAAATCTATTTAGGTAGGGAATTTAATAGAGTCATATAGAAGTGACCGTTAGGAATGAGTCTTATTATTAAATATTGTGCAATGACTAGTTGTGAAGCTTTAAAAACGTAAGTACCTACCACATGAACTCATACTCGTAAGGTGATAGTCAAGTGAGATTGTATTGAGATTTACAAAATATACGTGTAATCATATGTATATTCATGAAACAACTGTAGACCAGTGTCACAATTTTATATTTTTAGGAAAGAAAATTATAAATTATGAATTTACCATAGTACTACAAGCTATAAATCAATTTATAATTTATAGAGAATGTTTTTGCTAACTTTGAGATTGTAAACATTGCTACCGAGACTGCAAGTTTGATCAAAGTAATTATTATGATAATAATCATTGTACCTATAATATATACTGTGTTACATGTAACTTAAAAGCTTGAGTCAATCATTTATTTTGCTGCTGGGCACTCTTATTAATTTTATTTTTTAAGCACCTCTATATATTTACCAAGTGATATCTTTGAAATCAACAAGTGAAATATTTACAATACTTATTGTAAGAATGGATGTATTTTATCATCATAACATGAACTTTAAAGTATATATCTTGTTATAAAGTTATAAAATAATACTGTTATGCACATCGCTTCTTTATGTGTGTAGAAAATACATACACCAATCACACTATAATGTTTATTTTTAAAAGAGCTTTTTTGTTTTCCTAAATATATTACAGGATAATCTCGTGTCATGCTATATAATAAAGGAAAATTGAATTCATATCTATTTTCGAATATGTCCGAGAAACATTATTAGACTATACTGTATTTTATAGTCTAATTTAAATTCTGGTAAAGCAGTTGTATTGATTTCTCCAGTGAAAGTCTTTTTTGTTCACTGCTCTGACTTTTCCTACACGCCCAACATCTATATGGTCTCATTCCCCCTCGTATTTTTCAGTTTGTATGCAAAATATCCTCCTTATTATACGGTGGCTATCATAGGTTTAATTTATTTCCGTATTTTTTTACGTAAGATAGAACTTTGGTTTAATTTTTTTTTTGGTTACAGACATTCAGTGCTTTAGCTTTCAATGTCATGTATTCTAATGTTTTAAATACTATTTTTTTGCAAAATGAATGTACGTATATATTATTTTTGTTTTGAGTAACTTCGGACATATAATAACTACATGAGCATGGTTCACATTTCTTGTATATTATACACACATTATTTTTTATGGGTTCTCAGATATATTTAGAGAGAAAATATTGTCGTTTGTTTTTTTGCATATTATTATACAACTTGTTCACAAACATAATACACAATTTAATAATGATATTATATTCGATATATTCTGCAGAATCGGACCTGACTTTGGAGTTTTGAGAAGGATATTGATATAAGTCAGATTCGATTTTGCATAACCCCTTTATAGTATTATTTGCAAAATGTAACCTTCATTCATTTCTTTTATTGGTACAAAATAGTTTTTTGTTATTTGTTCTTCCTAGTACATAATAGTGTTTTAATTTTTAATATGAATAGGATTGCATGCACATTTATACGTATGATAATTCATCAAGTTTGTACAATGCAGCATTAATTATCTTGTATACAATCCAATAATACAGCACATACTATAACATTTGTAAATGTCTCGTGCATAAATTTTTGTAAATACATCATTGTTTTAGACCTTAATTGCTTAATCTGTAATTTTTGCTTTGGCTGTCTAATCTCTTGTACTCAAAACCTCAAAACTCTATAATACATTATTATCTCATATTTACTTAACGCCTATTTTCTTACGTCTATCCAGTAATAACTATAACTATCGGTGGTGTATTTTTTATGTTAGTTTTGGTACGCTGATTACTATATAGTAATATACTTAATTATATTGTTTTATGTTACAGGATATTATTATTTCTAAAATGTAATATTATTTGAGCTTATTATTATCAGTTTCTACTTACATTCTCGTTTTTCGTCCGCATTTACTAAACAGAAAGAATGATTAGAATTGAAAATATGTAATTCAACAAATTAAATGAAAAATATAGACACAAAATTACTAAACATTTTTTAGTTGATATCTTCGGGTGCAGTAGGTTTGTTTTGGGTGATATCTGTAACTTTTGATGACATTTTTTTCGATTATTTTAATTTTAACTCTTGTAACGCGTTTGATGTAATACTTGGTTTCTAAGAGTTTAAGAGTAATAATTTGTCAGCAGTACTTTGCGTAAAAGCATTTGTTTGGCTGTATTACGTTCAGGAAATTTTCAACTATGATTAATACTTTTTATGTTTTCATTAAAATTAATGCTCTGTAATATTTGATATTTACTCAATGAGGAATGTATAAAATTATTCACCCACATTTTCTTAAATTAATATAAATACAATTCAATTGTAAGTGTTGATTGAGATTTAGAATGCACAAAAATCACAACAATGGAATGTTAGAGAATGTGTTGTTCATTTTTGTTGAAATTTTTTTGTACTGGGTAGATTCTCGAGGATCGAGGCATGACTCCCGAGCGTGTCGAATTCGAAAATTCGGTCGATTTTACTTCTGAAGTAAATAGCGATATAGATGAGGATGAGTGGACTGAGAAAAACTGTTTTGGGTCAACCTCTAATGCTGATAACAATACTTCTGATGAGGCATCTGACTTGAGGTAGGTTTTAGTCTAATTCTTACTGACAATAATAATTACACGACGGAATGCTATTTTATCGAGTTATCATATACTTTTACAGTAATCACAAAATAATACGCAAATACGTAATCTATTTGAGCAAAATT
Source organism: Sminthurinus bimaculatus (assembly GCA_034698285.1). Lineage (NCBI taxonomy): Eukaryota > Metazoa > Arthropoda > Collembola > Symphypleona > Katiannidae > Sminthurinus > Sminthurinus bimaculatus. The sequence continues at coordinate 22,976 of JAQIVE010001046.1, forward strand.
TTAAATTACCTACGTTATTTTTTAAAATTTTTAACGTTTTTCATACACATTATGCGATGTCTAATTGAATATTACATAAACGCTGTGAGCTATAATTATTCACAGGATTTGATATACTAGGCAAAACACACTTTTATTAATACTCTCTATACACTGAAAATGCTCGATTTCATTGCTTAATAATCATTGTAATTTTAATGAATATGATCGGGTTTCGAGCAACAATAATCCAGTGAATGATGTTGGCAATTTACTAGAAAGCTTTTACTTTGATTGTTGATACAGTTTGAAATTTGAAATGCCAGCCATATAATAATATTAGGATTATCATTAATATCTTGTATGATGATGTAATATCTCGTGAAAAAAATCTTGTCAAAAAGTCTTGTAAAAGTTTGACACAATTTTGGTCCAAAAACTTATCAATTTTGACAAAATTTCGATGAAATACCATAAAATTTTTGTCAAATCTCATCAAATTGTTAAGAGATTTGAAAAGATTTTTTTCTAAGGGATTTTATACAAAATGCTTTTCCTATATTACGACGCATAACATAATATTATGAGACCTTTTTACTGTTTATCAATAAATATTGTACCTAATAATATGGACTAAATAGCTCAGACATAGTTCTTTCTAGACTGAATTTTAGGTGAAAAATGTGAGAATGGACGAAGAAAAATTAGGACGAAGCTCCTGTTTATTTTTATTCCACATATTATTATATCGACAGAACAGGGGGAAAGTTAAAGAAACTATTATAGGACGTAAATATTATATTTACGACAAGTAACTATTTGTACTAAGACTAACTCAACTAATCTGCTTTTCCCTTTTAGCGATGATGATACTCCAGAGGGAAATGATGGCGGTTCTAACCACGGCTTTGCGGTAGATCCCGATGGTAAGAAATAATATAAGCTATAAATTTGTGAGTAGTAGGATACATGTACTTTTCAAATAAACCGAACAAGTCAATGAATTTTCACACTCATTCTCTGTGAAATATAGTCGCAGCAGCAGTGAAGCGGTTGGAAAGCTCTGATTCTGATACGGAAAAAATTTCCGGGGAAGCTTCGGGATCCGAAATTGAATCTGAAGATGAAGAAGCTAGTGATGATGAGGAATTAGATGATGACGACGACGATGACGGTGATGATGATGATGATGACGAAGAAGAGGATGAGGAGGAGGAGGAGGAGGAGGAGGAAGAAGAGGAAGAATGTGGCGGAAGTACTACTGAAATTGAGACAGACTCTGAATTTGCCGAAGATCCGCCTCAATCAGTCCCAGGTACTATTCCCACAATCGTCGTCGATGAGCCTGAGCAGCTAGTTACAAAAATAATGAACACTTCCCCTCTGAGTCACACAAGAAGTCCAGTGAAAATTGTTTCCAACAAACATGCTCGCAAAGGTCACCATCACCATCGTCAAAACCAGACTCAAAATCAATCATCATCTCATCATCATCAAAAGTCTCAAGTTATTCCGGTGGAAGAAGAAGAACCCCTGAATGCTCTACAGTATCGAATGGTAGAACCCGTTCCAGTAAAGAGGAGTGTCCCCGAGCGAGTTTTACCAAGAGTTAACCCAGTTCCAAAGAAATGGGAACCACTGGCAACTCAAAATCAAGATCACAACTTGGCTTCCAAATTGTCCCTCGAGTTGAAGAAAAAATATCTTCACGGGGCAATCACTCCACTTGGGGGGATGGGCGTCAAAAAGCCTGCTGATCAGCAAAATACCGGTGCTCAAAATCAATTTAGAAGTGTTTTGGATATGATATCAGAGCAGCAAAAGCTCCTTCAACCAGCCGCCAAACCTAGTGCAACTATGCAGGCTTTTCTAGAATCTTCAGATAAATTAAAATTAAAACAGCAGTCGCCTTTAGGTTCCAATTCCATGTTTAGTAGTGTAATTGGAGGTGTGGGGCTATTTAATCATGAGAGTGTTTCACCTGCTAATCCAATTGAAAGTGTTGGGCCCAAGCAATTCGTGGGACATCACGCTCAGGAAGCAGAGGATATAAATAAAGAAAAATCGACTGTAAATTTACAGGACATGAATCGCTTAAATTTAGAAAAGAATGTAAAGAGCAAAGCAGACTTAAATGATGATGAGGAGAAGAAAAAAGAGGAAAGGACTGATGATGAGGAAAAAGGCGATTATGAAAAAGAAATCGGTTCGTGTCGATTTCCTTCACAGGAGCACAACTCTTCTTTAGACACCAAAAAAGATTCCATGTCAATACCAACGCATAGTAATCGACTTCATCAGTCTGAGACTCCATCAGTTAGTCAGTCTGAAACTGATACTCAGAGTACAATTGTGGATACTAATAATATTTTAAAGAATGATCACGTATTTCTGCCAAATGAAGGAAACCAAAGAGTAGTTCCATTAAGCCAAGATGAAGATGAAAATGAGGAGGAGGAGGATGATGAAAACTGTAGCAACGAGAGTAATCAAGATTCGGACACAGACAATCCTCTTTCAGAAGATGATGATGATGATGCTGATGATATTGATGATGATGAAGATGGGGAGTATGAAATCAAAATTATACGGGAACCACCTAGAGTAGAGATTGAAGATGAATTTGGAGTAACGTTAAATTTAGATGATGAAAACAAAATTTCTCAACATCAAAGAACTCTAATCGGAAGTGGAGGAGGAGGCGGCGAAAGTGATAATGTTACACCGACAACTACTTCGACCACTCCAACTACATTTAAAAGTTATCGCAATACTCAAGCAGCTTCTAATACAGAGAATGATGACTCTGATACGGATGATTTAAATTCTGGCATGTTCCTTGAAACTGAAATGTCGGATTGGACGAGGGATGCAGATGCAGGAGAAAGTGGAGGAGGTGAAGAAGATCAACATTTTGTTACTGGGAAAAATAGGAAATTGAAGCGTCTCAAAAATAAATCAGCAGTTAACAGCAGTAACAATAGTGGCATTAACAATAATAATAATAACAATAATAATAATTTGCCATTGGCTTCGGCAGCTGACAGCGATAATTTTGATAAATATACTAAGCTTAAAGCGAGTCTAACTTTGGACATTGCCGGTTTAGATTTTATGGATGTGGATGGGATTAGTAGTCCAGAAGATATTCTAATTATTGCTCCCAAGAAACAGGGCTATTGTAAACTAGCCAATGAAGAAATTGATTCTGATAATGATGCAATTCATCCAATGACAACTTCCAAAGTCCCTACTAATATTCATCCAGTTGAAGCAAGTGATAATGAGATAGTAATTGGTGAAAAGGAGTCGAGTAGTTGTAGTAGTGTTCGAGACAGTAGAGAAAGTACACCCACTGTCGGCTCGCTCAATGAGGCGATGAATAAAGTTGTGATTGAGCAGCACCTTGAAAATATTCCTTTGATTAAACCACAAGAAATTATTGAAGCCGTCAATCCAATTTTTGGGAATCAAGCAGTATCTGACTTAAGTAGCACAAGTGCAATATTATTACCCATCGATGATGATACCAACAAGGAAAATAATAAGAGTGCTAAAGTATTTGCAATGTTGGATCGTACATTTATTCCCTTTGCCCAGGCAAGAGACTCGTTGGACTATCGCAAAATGAAAAATACGTCAAGTCCAAGTAAATCTAAAGATCTTTTTTCAGCAATAAATACGGGAGTCCCTACGGCGGCAAGGGCACAGGATAATAATACCAATACCAATAAAAAACTAATTACTAGTCCTGAGAAAGTATTTACCATCAGGTCCGATCCAGTTGAGTTTAATCAAGATGAGGATGAACTTCTTATATGTGCTACTACTAATATTAAGCCAACAACTTCATCCCCGGTGAAGTCACAGTTCAAAATAACAACGCCTCCTACAACCAGCTCTACGTTGCAAATAAATGAAGCTTCCATAGTCAATAGTCAATATGACGAAAACAATAGTACAAGTAGTAATAGTAGTGGTAGTATAAAATCGTCCACATCTCCGAATACTGCAAGAAGAATTGCAGAGATCAATACCGAGAGAGCAAAACAGAGTGATTTGATTCGAACTATGGTTATGGGTAGAATTCGTAAAAGTCCAGAAAAAACACAGGCTCGTCGAGGTTCTAGAGGATCTAGTCCGCCACTAGGAGGGTCATCATCTTCAGCATCTGGTGGATCCTTCGAACAACAACAACAACAACAGCAGCGTAATCCACATGAAGTTGAAAGTGGGGATAATGATAATGAATCACATAGAAGTTCTCAACATTCTGTTCTCACAACGTCTACGGTCAATACTGAAATAACAGATGAGAGCCAAAGAATTCCTAGTTCTTTGTGTTTCATTGAGGGGAGCAGTATTGTTACTACTTCTTCCGATGATGGATTTAGTCATACAACCAATACTTCCAATTCCACTCCTACCTCCTCCTCCGCTTGTTCTAATGAAGATCCGTCCCTGACCAAAAACATAGACAAAGAGAAGAACAATGAGCAAAGATTACAGCAAGGTAAACAACAACAACAACAACAAGAATTAGAATCGGGACAATCACCCTCTAAACTTTCTCATATTCACTACACTCCTGTATTTACTTCTTCGCCAAGATTTCGAAATCGTCCAAAATTTGATAGTCCATTTGGAGTTTATGCTTATACTTCAACAACTAATCCTTCCACTCCAACTACGCCAGGAGCCCCAGCGCAGCTATTTACACCCACAACCTGTGGTCATACAGATGAAAATGAACTGAATTCCAAAGAAGGCCCGGCCTCGTCCAGTGTACAAGTACAAAGAAGTCGTAATGAAAGAGGGCACTATAGAAAAAATAGCAAGTCGAAATCACCTTCATTTTATCGTTCTATGCCCGACCTCTCTTCATTTTTGGTGACACCATTATCGACTCAACAAAATCCACGTCCGTCTGCTGAAAATTGGACAGTTTTTGACTGTAGAGTCAAAGCACGACAGGCAGCGAGGGAAAGAGCTAGACTAAAGAGTGATCAAGAGCTGGGTCTAGATCAGTCAACCGACTACATCTTGTACAAGGATAAGTTGAGAAGGAAGATTAGCGTTCCAGAAGATGATGTTTTCGACCCAGATGCTGCCATTATAGTGTCCACAACTACAACAAAAGTCAATAATACTGATGGTGGTAGTAATTTTGGTTCGCCGTTGGATGGAAATAATTTGAGAAGTAGTAATATCAAAAGGGGAAGGCCATTATCCGATGTATTTGATAATGTTTCTTCATCGATTCGGCACAATGTAGATTTTCCCCTGGCTAAAACCAACCCTTTTCTTGTTTATCCGGGAAATGAAGAATATTCCACGCAAAATAAAAGAGACAACTTTATTATAAATCAAAATAAACCTGCCATTACCCCATCAAGTGAGG
>JAQIVE010001047.1:0-28352 GCA_034698285.1 Sminthurinus bimaculatus
ATGTACTCAGCAAACGTTTTCGAGAATCTTTTTCCTGCATTTATTTTAAATGTTTTTCTCCCTTTTATACAGTTTTGACCCTTCGATGTTTTGCTCCTTTTCACCTAGACTTTGATTTTGACGGTTTTCAGGTACAATAAAATATTTTGCATTTCTTTTCAACTTAGAAAATCATCGTTTTACTGTGATACACTTTCCTTTTACTTTTTCAACCGTATACATAAATAATAGCTTGATTTTGCTTTTGCAGCCGACCGAGGCGATCAAAGTGACATCCTGGAAAGAAATCGAAATCACCAGTAATGAAACTTAATTTTTCATTTTAAAAAATTGGGGAAAACAAGTATTTTTTGATTTTTTCTCTGTATCAAAACTCATATAATTCTTTGTAAATATAAAGATTCGTCGTTGGAGAAAATTGTGGTGGCGTATCACATTGTGCTAAAGATTTGGAGTAACAATGCCCTGTACAAGTTTCATGTGGATGAGTATTCGAATCGGACCAAAAGCCTGAATCCAAATCCCGGAGCAGAAGCTCAGCCAGGAAAAAATCTTGACCAAGTTCACCCCACTCAAAATTCCAGCCAGTTTGAGGACAGTGAAGCTTACTCGATTGGACCAGAAAAGCGGGACACCTTCCCGCAAAAAAGATTATATCCGAGAACGGGTAATTACATTGTTCGTGGAATGACCAACATCGACCAAAAATTACCGCTGTATTTCTTCTTCGAAGGTGCCTACGATTAGTATTACAATAATATTTATTTCTATATTTACCAGTAACCGTTAGCACAAAATCATGTGGGATTAGTATTGATTGGTGGACAAATATGGAATGAAAATTGTAGCGTATGTGTAATATGTATAACAGTAATTTGATTCTTTGATAATTAACTATGATAATGACAGTAACATATCATATTATATTTACATACAACATGCAGTACAAGTAGTATTCGCATCCTTCGTCTGTGTTGTCTGTCCTAATGACTTATTGTTGTCATTTATTTTGAATGAATGATGAGTGGGTAAATTCCAGAAATTTTTCTGCGAATCGCTCATTTTTTGCCCTTTGTCTCTCTCATTTTCCAAAGATAATGTTCTTCATATTTGTGCTTATATAGTTCTTTTAATTGTTTACAGAAAGCTCAGTGGAGAAATCCCTCATGTTCAACAACTTTACAAAAAGTGTTGTGCTGCCCAACGATCAGGGATTAGATACGAGTGGAAATTTCTCCGAAATGATAATTCTCGTCCCATGTCGACCTTCTCATTTTAATGCCTCTGTTGACATTTATCTCAGGCAAAATGTATGTGTGTGTGTGTGTGTAAAAGCAAAAAAAACATTGTAAAACTCAACAAAATATGCGTAGTGTTCATTAATGTAAGTATGTATTTATCGTGTCATTTGATTTTCAGTCAACTGTCGCGCAAAGAATAGAAATGACTGCCTATGAGCCCTGGACCGGCTTTCAATTTCCTGTCAAGGCTCTTGGAAACTCGGCCACAAACTTTGACACAATGCTGTTTGAGTGCATTGTTGAGGGTATCGTGGAGTCCTCTGTCACCTTTACATTTCCCCCGGGTAAAACCTTTGTCAAGAAACAGTTTTTTATGACCACAGGAACAGGGAATAAAATAGATATTATTGCCGTTGTAGATGCGGGGCCGGGCTTTGGATTTGATGGGATTCCTCCGCAAACCTCTCGCGACAGTAAGGTGACGATGAATCACGAGGTCAACACCATTACAGATGACCCCATAACTGTCAACATCACCTGCGTTATCCAAACCGAGGCGGGAAATTCTTTTTTGGGCAGTGTGGGCTGTGACAATCCCACTCACATGAGACTCGTTCGTGAATTTGTTTTGCCTGTAAGGAAAATATCATCTCTAGTTTTTTACTTTGTCTAGAATGCTTATTTTACCCTTGGAAAAAAATCTTTTCAAAAAATCTCATGAAATTTTGACACGATTTTGGTCAACAATCGACATGACACTTTTGATCAATTTTTGATCAGATTTTGATGAACTCTCATCAAAAATTGTCAATCCTGTCAAACCTCATCAAATTTTCATGAGATTTGATGAAATTTTTTCCCAAGGGTAATTAAAAATCTCTATATTTATGTAGGGATATGGAAAAAACAGCTATACGACGAGCCAGACCACCGACCTAGTTGGCGATTACTATCCGTACGAGCTAAAAATTTATCGAGCCTTTCAAACCGGAGTTTCCTACTGCGTATCTGGGAAATATTCCAGAATTTATGAGGTACTTACATTTCAAAGTCTCCATGTTTTGTCAAAATATATTATATGCAAAACGTCTCATATTTCAAGGTAAAAGTAATAAGTGCAGTTTTCATTATAAGCACCTAATTCAAAGACTATTGTACATATACTATGCAGTATGCTGCGGGACTCAATGGGAAAATATATCAGCTGGACTTTGGCACTGACTACACCCTCTTGCCACATACTTCTCCGTAAGTTTAATTTGAACTTTTTGAAAAAATCAATTCATCATAAAACTGAAAAAAAAAACTGAAATTTATTTTGAACACAACAATTTTAGGCGAAAAGAAGTTCACATTCACATTTCCCTTGCTCGGCCAACCGCCGACGAGATTAAACAGAGAAGTTCAAACTCATTCGGAAAAATAATGGACAATAATACGGTCAAACTGATAATCGGACAGCAATACACCTTTAAGTGTCGCATAGATCTGTTCACTGTGGCCAAAACTATTATTTGGGATGTCCTGTTTAAAAATGGCACCTTGAAAACAGGTCAAAATTTACTTGAATACCATTATTCACTTTTAACTGATCAAGGCTTCTTTTGTTATTTACTGGCAGTAAAAATAAAATTGAAACTAATTGTTTGATACATTTTTGGTTGATTTCCAACAGTAAAGATTGACTACGATTTCCCCGGAGCATTTTCGTACTACTCGGTCGTCGCCAGCTATGAACTTAGCCGAGTCTCATGCTCGTCCCCTTTTTGGAACAACAATAAATGGGTGATTACAATTTTGGTACCATAGTTACGAGTTAAATTAATGGTAAAATGCAATGCTCAGCAACAAAAACTATTTTTTTGTTCAATTTAATCCTAGAGAACGGACGACATTGACACGATTGTTGGAGGTGAGCTGTGGCAAATAACTAAAAGCATTAACAATTTGATATCATTAGTGGTTTCTCGATTAAGTTACAGCGTTTTTGGACATATTGCTATTTTTTTGAATTTATAACAGTGGAAGAAAGCGACAGTGAAAACAGCCAGGATCGTATCTTCATTGTGGGGTATACAACAATTAGATAAGCTTTCTTTTAAAATGTTAAATAAAAAATTAACTTATATCATTTGCAGGAGTAAAAAACTGAAAATTTTATTTTACTTTGTAGAATCGCAGCTGCCCTTGTCTTAATTATATTAATTTCATTTGGTCTGTACATGGTCCGGAAAATTAGAGATAATCAAGTGAGATGACGAGTCTTTTCTATTCAATTTTAAACATTATCCATTCGTTTAACTGTTATTAAAAAAGAAAATTAATGATTGGGAAAAAAATTTATGGAATTTACAGCAGGAATTTAGCAAAATGGAGATTGTTGAGTTTGAAAGAGGAAACGCGTTGTTGAAAGCAGAGGTTGGCTTCAACCATTTGCCTTATGACAAGCGTTATGAAGTCACTGACTTTACTATTGGTAAGAAGACTCCATTTTTGAACAAAATAATTCGACCGTCCCCAATTGAGTTAAAATTACAGTTATTTTGAGGCTGTGGTTATTCAATATTAAATATAACAATTCTTGACAGCCAGACTACGAACGCTTGTTAGGATCTGGTGAATTCGGACAAGTATTCCAAGGTAAAAAAAGTCTTCTCTTTTAACTATTTTTGTCAATTCAACCCTAAAATCTGTGAATTATAAGAAGAAAAGGATAAAATACTAAAATTTTGTTTGTTTTTTTTACAAAAAAGGGTTGATAAACTCCCATTTAACGGTAGCAGCCAAGACGGTCAAGCCAAACTCGGAAAAGATTTACGTCAAGTCTTTATTGAGCGAATTAAAAGTACGTTTTAATTTGAGCTATCACCCAATTATTGTATTTTCAAAGGATTTTGTAATTTTGAACATTTCTATGAATCGAAAATCGAAAATATATTATGTGCGTAAAATACCGATGAATTTTTAATGGTTTTAGATAATGATCTATCTGGGGCGACATGAAAATATCCTGGCGATTTTAGGAGCCTCAACTGCTAATTTAAGACAAGGTAGACATGGTTTCATTATCTAGCATTTTTCATGCACAGTTGGTCGATGGCTCACAAAAGAAACAATTTAGTGAAATCTTTCGGTTAATTTAAATTCGGATTTTAAAGTAATATTTGTTACCAACGGCTGAAATTGGTTTAGCAGTTCAACGCCGCTCATTGATCGACTTTTAAAAAGGACTATGTAAAGTGTGAGCAGGATGAACAGCTGCATTCACTTGCAGTGAATGCAGCTGTGTACCCTAGAACCTAGACCTAAGTAGGCATACATAAGCACTGTTTTCGACTTGTACTGATATAACATTTTTTGTAGGTTCCGTTTTCATTTTCCTCGAGTTTTGTCCGGGGGGAAGTTTGGAGAAATTTCTGAAAACCCATCGTTATCAACTACAAGGTCAACCAGAATGCATCTATACTCAAATTGCGTAAGTTTTATAAAACAGTTAATTCCTGTAGGATTTTATACAAAAACCGTTTAAGATTTTAAGATACAAAGTCACCGCAAAAAAAGAACTGTCCGTGTACCGGCGTATTGCTGTTTTTGACTGGATTTAATTGATTATAGTGTGGTCATGGCAACTAATTTTTAAAAGCAGTCCTTAAAAAGAAGATAATATGCATGCATGAAGTTTAATTTAATTTCACTGAAGGAAAGTCGGTCAAAGTCTTGTTATTTACTGTTTACATCTTAATACACAGAATTGCAGATGACATCCAATTGACGAATCACAATCAGACACAGTCTGAGGAAACCGTGACAATCCGAGATCTGTACGTATGGGCGTTGCAAATCTCGTCTGGAATGGACTTTATCAGTAACAAAGGAGTGATTCATGGAGACCTCGCCACCCGGAATATTCTACTCGGTGAAAATCGACAGGCCAAAATATGCGATTTCGGCTTGTCTCGACGATTACACAACTACAAAATTTATGCGAAAAACAACAATGCTCAACCGCTTCCGTGGTAAAATTACAATTCAAATATGTACCTATTAGTGAAGTGTCATCAGTATAAAACCAAACAGCATTGACAATGTCAATTCGACATGCATTTTATGGTATAATTTCAGGCCTTGGCTGGCTCCAGAATCTCTGACTGACTTGACCTTTAGTACCCTCACCGATGTCTGGAGTTTTGGCATTACTCTTTGGGGTAAACAACGTCACAAAACTGAAGTTGAATAAATATACTATTTACCTTAGAAATATAATGTAACAGGTTCTTGTATTGTGATTTCACAGAAATTTTCACATGCGCCGATACACCATACCCTGGGATGAACTGTACCCTAGATTTCGTAAACAAGTGAGGCATTAAAACTGCAGTCATTTTGAAAAAATGTTGAGCTACTAACTAAGTACTTCAAGTTTATAATTTCTAATGATACAGATTGAGAGGCGGATTAAGGAACTTGAAACCAGTACTGGCTACCGACGAACTGTAAGTAACTTTACTGCAAAGTTCTTCGAAAAAATGATATCCTTATTGGTCATTAATTTACATCATGTTCTGATATTTCGTTGCTAATTTTTGTAAAATAGTTACAGCTTGATGAAAGAGACCTGGAGGACAGATCCAGAGGACAGACCAACTTTTAACGAGATTTGTTTCACACTGGAAAACTTGGTGGCAGCTTTACCCCCAGACCAGGTAATTATATTATCCGGACAAATCAATCTTTTCATTCTTCGTAAATACTGACATGTAAACGAACAGGTTAAAGATACGTAGTATAAGTGCGTAATACAATAAGTAAAATAATAATAAAACATTGTTGGTAATTTTGTCCAGACTCCAGAGCCACAGTCCAGACGTCAAAGCATACCGTCGGACAGTGGAGTCGTGAGTAGCACGAGTTCTTGTAAGGTCGTGAGCAATTACCTCCCACACAATCTTAATTTTACAATGGCCTGCTAAAATCTCAATTTCATCTTGATATGATGTGAACCAAAACCTGGATTTTTTATACTCTTGAATTGACGATTTGTCCAGTAAATATTTTTTATTTCAACTATAACATTATGTATTCTAATTAACCATGGGGGCTACAAGACTTCTTTAAATGAGCTTATTATGAATTAATACTTATCGTCAATTTTTAATTACGAAGGTTACTCCTCAATCAACTAATGCGCTCGTTTTATAAATGGATATTATTACAATAATGAAAAATATGTAGTGTGTTATAAGTAAGTGTACTTGTTTACGTTTTACAATAATTTTTGTAACTTCTTTTTTTTAAATGTTGTTTTTAATCAATTCTTGTTGTGATTGAGTCGCTCATTGAAAATGATGCTCAATATATTTCATATGTTGTAATATAATTGTGGTAAACTATACAACTACATTGACTCAATATTTCTACATGTATAATTTTATATATTATTATAACATTATGTGTAAATCTTCCACAATAATTAAATGGTTTACATAATATAATATATGTTTTTTACGTATATGATATAGACATGCGATACTTCAAAAGAGCATTCAAAACATAAAATTAAAATGAGAATGTACTCAAATAGAATATAATCAATATAATACAATGTAAATCTAGTTTCGCTATGTTTAGGACCAAACGATAGTACATAATATAAGGAAATATGATGCGACTTTTTCTCATTATCTCATGGAATTTTATAGAACGGAATTATTGTTACAGACAAAATGCAGTAAATAATAATGATAATTACAATGTAATAATGTATTATATTAATTTAGACTTGTAGACTTGCGTCAGTATATACGCGTTTCACTTTACAGTTTATACGACAGTTTAGTGTAATAATAATATAAAAAGTACGATTCCTATTTTTGTTAGCTTTGTTTACAGTTTATCATGATTATCATGTTCAAAAGTCTTCTCTGTCACCTCTTGCTTATTTCTTGTATTTTAGGCAGAAATGCAAAATATGAGCCTGTTTTTAGGTTTAGAGTACTGCACAGGAATATAAATCTTAAATATGTTAAATCTTCTTCTTAATATTAAAAACAGTTTCATGCATATATGATACGTTATAGCAGTTTTTTTACGAGAAAAAAAATGTGTTCATTGTATTAAAATTTAAAATATTTAAAATAATATTGTTGATAATATATCAATTCATTAGACTAAAGTTTGTAGTTTTAAAATATATGTATTCTTTTTCTTAAAAGAGGAACTATTATTAAAATAATAAAATGCTACATCATTATGTTGATGTATACGTATTACGTATATTAATTATGTGTAGATAAACGATGAAAATCTAACGTGTGTATATTATGTATTATAATATGTAACAATCATAATAATCAATTATTGTATTACTTACTCATTAGTTAATGTGGTATTATTATTGTTGTTAGTTTGATTCTGAAATTCTTCGTTTGCTGACTAAGTTAAAGGACTGTGTACTTAACAAATTTTCTGTCCTGAACCAAAGAGAAGACGGGTCATCGTCATCGTCATCAGTACTTGTAATTGAATTTATATCGAGATTATTACAACTATTCGTGTTGATATAATTCCCAGAATTATTGTCTACACGCGGCTGCGATTTGGCTACTTCTAAATTTCCCGTTTCTTTTTCACCATTATTAGGATTATCACAGTAGTTATATTCTTCAGATTTATTTGTATTAGATTTTAAAACTTTTTGCAAGTCTCCGACTGCCATCATCATCCCTTCATTATTTTTACCACGAACTGAAGCTGAAAATTTACTCCCTTCCCCATTATTGTCATTATCTTTTACAGAACTAAATGCGGGCACTGTAGTTTTAGTTGATGAGAGCGCTCCATCTTTTTTAATAATGTCTTTATCTTCTCGAACTTCTTGAGCCTGGTCCAGATCTTCTTCTTCCGTCTCCGTCGACCGTAAGAAAATATCGATATTGTCTCCAATTTGTAATTCTTCGGATTTGTCGGAAAACAGGCATTGACTTTCATCATCAAGATTATTACTCATGGTGTTTGAAGCATCCTGAAAATAATTATTATCAACATCACCATAGCCATGACCATGACCATTTTGACCATGCTCCTGCTCACTTGTGGTTTCTGACACTACAATTTCAGGATAGTTTTCACTACTACTACTTTCTATGGAATTCTCATGGACTGTGCTTAGTATTTGACTTTGACTTTTTGATTCTGGATCGGATATCTCAGATTTTTGTTGATTCTGCTGTTGTTGTTGATGATGATGAGAAGGAACTCGATTAAGTTGCATTTCCATTAAACTGATTTTCCTTACAATGTCCGCGATTGAATCCAACTTTTCCTCCTTCTCTTCGTCCGTTGTTGACCCACTGACTACGACGGGAAGTTGAAGTTCAGGCGGGACAAGGTCAGTAGTGTCGGTTGTTTCTAAAGTTGGAGTTAAAACGCTGTTGTTATTTCCTGATGGAATATTTGAAGATGATAAGGCGAAGGAACTAATAATAGCTGAATGATGAAGATGATGAGTGGGTGAGCCCGTGGTTGTATCACAAATACTCGTTCTCCTCTTTTCATTTGCTTTAATCTGCTGCTCAACCTCCAGAATTCTACTATTTGGAGTCAAACTTGAGGAGGATGGACCAGTTTGAGGTCCGTTTGGGTCAGTTGGAGTTAGTGTCTGGGGAAGAGGGACGTGCATTGCATCTGCATTTGCATTATCACAGATATTTTGCTTCTGTAGTTGATATTGGAGATTGGAGCTTGTTTCTATTCTTCCAAACCTCCTCTTCCGTAATTTATGAGAATGCACATTGTCTTTAGCATCGTTGGAAACTACGATGGAAGGCAAGCGAAGCGGTGGACCTAAAAGTTTGATTGTTTTAAATTTCAAATCATGGTATTAAAATGAAATAGTAAATGGTACAGTACATAAATAAATATTTTCCAAAGTATGAAATCATAATATAGTTCATCCCAATAATGTCATATAAATTATAAAACTTACTCGGTGTGATACTGGGTCTCCGACCTAAATCATATTCCAAATTGAGAGAATTGGTTAGCCACCTTGGATCAATGTCTTCCGACTCGGAATATGTTTTCTTCTTCCAGCCGCTCAAAAATCGCTTTTGAGCACTTCCATGTTGAATCTCCGACACGGGAACGGAGTTAACTGCTTCCAAATCGGAAAATGACGAACGAAGCCACGACTACAAATAAAAAGGAAACCCCGCAAAAAAGCAAAATATTATTTTCTTTTTTGTTTCTTACTTCATACTTCATACATATTATACAATTTTAAAATATACAAACCATATACATGAAACTGAAATTAACCTTTTAAGTATGCAATAAAAATTAAATGCTTAATAATTACAGTACAATTTTTACCTGCATGCGTAAGTCGTCGATGGCTTTTGGTTGTAATGATTCAATTTGGTCCAAACCTCCATCAAGACTCAGACTCAGATCATTCCTACAAAGATGTTGATTCTGCTCAGTTAGCTCTTCGGCGACCTCGCAACTGTCACCCGGGCTAGGTGGCCACCTAAAATAAAATGTTTTTTTTTAAAAATGAATATTTTGTAGTTTTGTTTAAGACAACATTAAAGTAAATAATTGTCAAATGAATATAAACCTATTAATACACTTAAAGTATATTTAAAATGAAATTGATAAATATGTTATACCCTGGAATAATTAGTCGAGAAGTTAAAACATTATAGAGGTTGGGCAAAGTGGCTCTCAAGTCCGTGGTTGAGAGGCCACAGTACCATCTGATTTGAGCAATGTTTTTATTTAGTAAATACACAGCATATTTGGAATAGACGTCCTCCCTGCCCCGAAAATACAGTGGAAATTCCCTCTCCTTGTTTGGAATCTGAGTCGTGATGTGATCTATAATACGAGAATGGGATCCAAAATGACGAATTTGGTATCTGAGTGGAATTCCAAGAATACTAGCCAACATCGCCACGAAGTGGGCTGTGTAACCAAGAGCGACGGAAACCTGAGCTCCACTTTCATTTCCATAGTCTTCAGCGTTGGGTAGTTGAATTTCACTTATGGAATATCTTTTGGAACCTTCAACCTAAATTGTTTTTAAATGAAACATTGATATTGAATGATTTTGTGTAATGAGTAAAATATTTACATTTAACTGTGTAATAGCGTGAATAAAGAATAAAATGGTGATCATAAGAATCATTTTTTATCATTACAATATTAAATATTATTTACAACTTACCAATTGGAGTGGATAAATAACTAAAAGTTCAGAAATGAGTTGCTTCTTCCTCAGACTAAGTTGAGACTGTTTCTCGGCCAGCTTTTGTTTCATTTCCATAACAGTATTTTTGTAGTCTCGAAGTCGTTCTCTTTCTCTTCCCAGGGCATGAACTCGTACAATTAAATCTCCAGCCAGGTCCTCCATAGCCAAAGTTTTCTTTTTCAAGCGACTAACTCTCCCCTCGGCCCTGGCCTTTTCATCCCGAAGCATGGACACTAAGAGTTTCATAGATTCAATCTCCTCTTTCCATTTTAATTTAGTCTTTTCCTGTTGAACTCGGAGTAGAGCCCGCCCACTCACGACTAGCTGCAAATTATAAGAACTCGAGGGAAAATGCGTTATAGACTTGGTTATTGACGTTGAACGAGGTAGAGCAAAAACATTAGAGGACGATGTTGATGAGGAGGATTGAGGTGGTGAAGAAGAAAATGCTGCGGTTGAAGATAGCGTAGTACAAGTTACGGAAGAGGTTGACGAGGATGATGGTGGCAGTGGCAATGTATGTGACATGGAATGCTCAGATGATTCAGATGAAAATCCATAGATACCTATTTGAAATCGAAGTCTTCTAGCAAGCTCCAACTAGTTTAGATTTTTTTTAAAAAAATGTCATAAAATAAATTTTAGATTAATAATTATTATAAACACAAGCAATAAATAAACAAACATAAGTATGTACATAGATAAAACTCATAAATAATATATATTTGATTCATACACTATCAAAGCAAGGTAGAAAATTTTGATTTTTTTACTTACTTCTTCTAAAAGAGATCTTTGAATACGATGGAGTGATGCCAGAGTTTTGACCGTGTAAGAATCCCTACAGACACTATGGTGTTTCTCAACAAAAACAAGTCTTTCAATGGGCGTTGAGGCCTCAAGAGTACGGAGACAGCCCAAAGCCGTGAAGAATCCAAAAGGCATTCTTATTAAAATAGATTTTGGAGTAAAATGTTGTGTATTCCAGTCCCCTTTGACTCCAAGATAGTGTAGTCCCTTAAAATGAATTCCCCAGGAAACTAAGGGACGACTCCCATCACTAGTGGACCAAACTCTAATCACCAGACCAGCCGCAGACAGCTTCACATTTGGGATTTGGCGAGGTTCAATTTCTCTCCAGGAAACGACAGTTCCACTTCCACCCTGAACATTTTCGCTGGTGAAAAAGGGAGCTGACATTGCAGGGAGGTGGAGGGTGTAATATACTTGCTCATTCTCAGTCGTATTCAAATTGATCCCAATCACTTGGATTAAATTCCTAAGACGAACCTACAAATCAAATCATTATTTTTAAAAACCATAATTAATTACAATCAATACTAGTTTTGATCATTACAAATTACTTAATAGCACAATCACAATTAGTATAAAATGACTTTCTTTGACTTTCAACTTATATTTGAAGATGAAAAAAATGCAAAATACAACGAGACAACTTTCACACTTTACACTTTTTCTCACCTGTTGGGTAATTAAAGGAATCCATTCTGGATACCGGGGATCACTACGTTGATATATTAAGAATGACATTCTTAATATATGCTAATGGAAATTTACTATTTAACTATGTTCACTTATTATTAAACAGTTTCTTTGAATTTAATTTAGACATTCTTTCAATTTTTTATTTTTTTTCTAAAATCTCTTTAGAGACTTTTCACTTTAAAGGTCCCCCTCAAATCAAAGGATATCAAGACAAAACTTTTTCTTTGTCAGCAAGCAAAAAACTGTAATAATAACAGTAAAAGTACTGTCCGCATACACGTTAATATAATATAAATGTCAATTAAGCACGCTGGTTTAATCAAAATTAAGGGGAGAGAGAGGGGGGTTCACTGTCAGATCCTATTAATTTTAACACGATAAAAGGTTATGCTTATGTTTAAGGTATTGTATGAATGTCCCCAACGACATTTTAATGAAACATTATGTATTTGCATATAATGCTGCAGAAGATGAGACTTGAAGTCCTAAAAAGCTTTGTATTAAAAATGGTATTACACGAGTATTAAGTATAAACTAACATATTGATGTAACAAATGAGAAGCTGGCAAGCATGTGTGCAATTATATATTTTGTTTTATCTCTTTTGACTTTTGACAATCCATTAACATTGAGCATTCAACTCAAAACAGTGTGTAGTGTGTACAGTGTACATATTAAGTATAAGTGTACTTGGACACGTCTAGAAGTCGGCGCAATTTAATTTCAACCATATTATTATTACTATTTTTATTTCCCCCGCATACATGTTGTAAGTATATGTATGCACTATGTACGTTGTCCATAAAAGTTTAGAAAGTATACATACTACATACATTAAGTAAGCTATAAAATAAATACTTAATATTATGGTGAATCAAACGTGTTATGTTTAGCTGATGCAGCATCAGTGATGCTGCATGTTGTAGTAAATATGTACGCAGATCTGTATTTTGTGCTCAACTTGAGTTTTGTAAATTGGCAAGCTTATTAGTAAAAGTAAATACGCATGCATAAAACATTATTTAAACATAAAAGTAAGTCATGAAAAGGTCCAATTTTATCCTTCTCGTACATAAACATAGATCGTATAGTTTGTTTGTAGTAGATTTTTACAATTTCAAAACTCAAGTTGTTTTTTTCAACCACAAAAGTTGTCACAGGCAACACTGCACAAACGTCTGTAAAAAACCAAAATAAATACACCATAATATGTAATATATGTATGTACAATGTACATGACTACGATACAAGTGAAGCGTTTAATAAAAAATGGATGGAAACCACAATTCATCTGTCGGAAACATATTTATAGTCCGTAAATATGAATGAAAAAATGGATGAAATACAAAATACAAAACATATACATGAAAAATAGAAAAGAAGGTCAGCCTAATTCTATTATTGTTATCAGTTGTTGTCATTATCATCATCATTGAAGACATAAGGTTTATATTTATTATTAATAGGTATCATCATTTCTTCGCTCCTGCATAACATGGCATTTGTATCATTTTTTACATGTTTGTGATTGTGTATCCAATGGTAAGAAAAGAGTGAGCGAGAAATGACCGATTAAAAAATGAGACACACATGTTGAAATGCAACAAAAGCATATTATAGTATGTACACAATACAACCTAAAACCCAATCAACTTAAATTTCCATCGTTTATTTCATCCCCTTGGTTTTTTAGTGTCAGTTTAATAGTACTACCACTAGAAAAATGCCGAAATTGCACCAGCGTAAGTAAGTACATAGACAAGGTACGATTAGACTTTAAATTTTGTCGATTCAACATTGAGAATCTCAGCAAAGATGCGTTCTCTCCATTTCATTCATTTTTCATTTTCTTGATGCATTTCATTGTGAGGAGCGCAATGCAACAATTAATGATATTGTATGGGAAATAGTTTGCGTTGAGATTAAAGTGTAAAATTGAGTCCAACATCAGCAGTGCCCCTGATGAGACCACTGAGCACTGAGCAGACAGCTTAGATCTATCTTAGACATAGAATAGGGAACAGCATGCATCGTTTCTTTTACTTTTGTATTCAACATAATCAACTGATTTTTCTTTAACTTCATAAAGCCGTGGTGGTGTGAAAAAATTGCAATTAAAACCAATCACGATTGGATTGCCTGCCTATTTATCGCTTATCTCATTTTCTCGAGTATTTTGAAAAGGTTTCGGGAAAAGCAGCTTGAGCCCTGTACAAATCTTAATAAGATGGAAATCAAGTACTTACAGAGAACAGAGACAAATATCCAATAATTTTTACATCATATAATACATGCATTATATTGTGACGATCATACACGTATAATGATAATGGTATAATCATGAATATTCATAAAAATTTCCGAAACATTTCATGGGCAACCAATATAACCAACCAATAAATGAGTAAAAGTATCTCCAAGAAGAACATTATTAAGACTCAAGAGGAGAAGAACAAAGATTTACAACTCGTGAACTCGTGAATGAATCATCATATGACGTGATCATGAAGAGTGTAGGAGTAAAAAGGAAGCAATAAGTTAGATGATGATGAATTCATGAATAAATCCAATCCAAAACAAGTAAAAATGTCTAATTTTATATTCTGAAGTATACCTACCTGAGTATTCATATCTCATAAGTTAGCAATTCAGACTTTCAAAGGAATAATAAAAATGATAATCATAATAATTATTATTGTATCTATTTATTTACTTCTTGTGAAGGAGCTTTTGTCTTAGAATACGTTTATGGTAAATTGTAAATAAATTAGTCAGAAATTAACTCGTGATTTTTATTATAATAGTAATATTTATAAGTTTCAATTTCATTTGCATCATCTTCAAAACTTACGTTTCAATAATATCCCTTAGAAAAAACTCTTGCCAAATCTCATTAAAATTTGATGACGTTTGACAAGATTGACAAAATTTGCAATTTTTTACGCAATTTTTATGATATTTCATCAAAACTTGATCAAAATTGATGATTTTCCACCTAAATCGCATCAAAATTTCTTGAGATTTTTTGCTAATGGATCATTTGCAGCATAATATGATTTCATATTTAAAATACATTTACCCTTACAAAAAAATGTTATCAAATCTCATGAAAATTTGATGAGATTCGATAACATTGATAATTTTTGATGACATTTTCATGAAATATCATCAAAATCTCATCAAACGTTGATCAAAATTAAAAGAGATTTTCGATCAAAATGTTTTCAAAATTTCATGAAAGTTTTTGACGAGATTTTTTTCTAAGGGTACCTATGAAAATGGTACGTC
Source organism: Sminthurinus bimaculatus (assembly GCA_034698285.1). Classification (NCBI taxonomy): domain Eukaryota; kingdom Metazoa; phylum Arthropoda; class Collembola; order Symphypleona; family Katiannidae; genus Sminthurinus; species Sminthurinus bimaculatus. The sequence continues at coordinate 15,286 of JAQIVE010001047.1, forward strand.
GGTAAAGCCTCTCAAGTAATTCACTTCCTCATCTCGGAAGTGTTCCGTCTCCTTTCGATGTACATCGTCTAGTCTGGATTGCCACGCCAACGCCTCCATTTCGGTTTTAAAGAAATATTAAACTGCGTCGGAGCTTTACATACACTTTAAGTTAAATATTTTCCAAATCCATCAAGCATCCTTTATTGCTTATATTATTGGGTATATTGTATACATTTTTTATGATTTAATTGGAATGTAAAATAAAATTGAAGCCGTATGCACACTGGATGATCTTGACTTGCTTATTACATTACATATGAATGAGTGAATAAAGCTTGAAACAACGTTTGTAGGATATCTGCGTTGTGCTATATACCATTCAATCTTGGTATATATATTGTGTTATACATATTATTTTTGCTATGCACATTGTAGTTGTAGTTGGCCATGTACCATACAGTTTGTTGTATTGTTGTAAAAGTAAAAGAATGTGCAGAGGAAGAAGAAGTTGAGTGAGGCGGTGTGGGATATATTTTGACTTCATACAATAGAGTCAGTTTCCATCTCGCTCTCTTGGATATTGCAAGTTGGTGGAAAAAGGCAGTCACAAAATTTTTCATCTTTCTGTCTGGCTAGTAGGTACATGTGTTTCTACATTTTAGGTAACACCACACTACTATCAACTATATACTCACATTGTTAGACACTGAAAAGTTGTAATTGTAAAGTTGTGAGCATACCTACCTACGTAACGTATAGTGATTTTGTGAGAAGTTTCCTGAGAGTTCATTCGTAGAATGAAGATTGGAGAACTAGAGAAAATAGAATGAAGAAGACCTCATGGCATAATTCTGTCTCATTCTCATTGTTTCTCTCTCTCATCTCTGCACACACTATAATAAATATGTATACATAATACATACTTACCTACACTAGATACCTCTATTCATATTGTATTCTTCCATCATCTCCTCATCTTCATCTTCAAGTTGGTTGCTCCAAAGGTAAAAATCCAAATAATCGTATCCAAGAGAAGATCCAAGCCCGTCGTCACAAGTCAAGTCTCAAGTTTCATCTTGGTCGGAGAAGAGTGAAGTGAGTGAGACACCATTTCAATCTAACTTATTACTCTCGTACTATCTATGTGTCCATATCTCTTTATGTGTCAGAGTCCTATAATGTACACAAACGTACATGGTTGAAAAATATTTCAATTTGTTCAATGGAAAGTTGTTTTCCGTGCTCATCCGCCTCCTCACTCATCAATAATAATAACAACAATAGTCATCATTACCATAATACTGTCGACAGTTCTAATTATTTCAAAGCCTCCTGCAACTCCTGCAACTTGTGTAAGATCCACAAGAACTGTTGCATCTCTAATCTTTGTACTATTACTGACTACTCTGCAGCTATACTATTATTATACAAGTCATAAGGATAAAACTAAAAAGTTATTTTCATTTCATTTTTTTTTTTTTTTGCATTTGCAATTAGCCAGAGACAAAAAATCAGCATAATATAATATTATCCTGATAGTTACTTTTGGAATTTCAATTTGGAAAGTTGGAGCGTTGATTTTTGTGAAGGATTGTGAAGAGAAAATTGGACTATAGGACCACAATGCACAAAACACAAAGAGAGCTTATCTAGGTAAATAAGTAAGTACTTGTTTTTATTATCCTTTGATTTTGATATTCCTCACAACTCACGGCTGGGAATACGGCTACTATACAACTATAATAATATAGAGAAATAGATGACCATCGGCCCGTGGACTTGACTTTAAGTTTTAAAGCAAAATATTAATATATTCCTTCAAGATTAAATTTAAGCTAAAGGTGGAAAGATTCATCACGTTCTACAACATATAAAACAAGAATAACAAAAATAAGTAATGAAATAACGGAATACATATCTGATTTTATTATCTATATCAGACGGAAAAGGTCCTCATTAATTAAAATTAAAACCAAACATACATAAATATTAGGATAACGACTATATAATTTATAATTTCTCCTACATTTTTAAGTTCTGCAAAAATTATCGACTTGCATGAAAGTTCGTGATTCGTGATTCTTTTCCTCTGCTGTTGTTTACAAGTACTTCATCAACAAAAGCATTCTGATATTAAATACAACTAATTAAGAGCAGAATGTGAGATAATCGAAATTTGAATCTGATTGTGATTATTGTGATTATTATGTGAACTTGTGGAACGACGGAATAATACAAGATACAAGAAATAAGTGTGACAGTTCTTTAGAAGCTATTCTTCGACTTTTGTTGTTGGATTTGGATTCATTTGGTCCACCGCTGTATGTGCTGATTGTAAGTCAGTAGTCAGTGCTTCGGTACTCTTCAAAACAGTTCAACTGTTCAGAATATTGGTTGTTCAAAATCAAAATTCATAAAATGCTCAAAGAATAATACTAGTGTAATAATATTTAATAGCTGCAAGACAGTTAATAAAAGTGAGCAGTGAGTGAATAAAGTTTTCCATAATATAATAATAAACATATTTATTATAAATAGAAAATAGAAAAAACGATTCTGCTGATCAAAAATCAGTATTTTGCCAGTGTACAAGTTGTGGGATCGGAAATCGGAATCATCGCCCTCAATATTACATCATAATATCAACTTCACCATGATTCACCATGTAAGTATATTTACTATTTACGAATCAAATAATAGCATGTAAGATAGAAGTTGAAGTATTTTTTTAAGACCTCTACATATTATTATACATTTATCTTTTTGGCTCATTCATAAAATTTTAATTCAGAGTTCATTGGATATTTCGTCGTATCATTTTTATTAGCCCACACGTTTTTCATATCGTTCGTTTTCACTTGTGTGTCAGTTTTTGCAGCCAGTTCATTGGAATAGACGAATAGATGATCAAGCATCAAGCTTCGATCAAGCTTCGATGCAAATACACTATGATTATACTTAACAAACCAAAAGTATACATTTTGTGCATGCATAAGTAAATAGATTTTATTATGGTCTATCTTATATGCATTATTTAAATATTTACTTTGTTAACTTGTGATGAGATGGGTTGAAAGGGAGTTGAGAGGAGCAACCAAAAGTAAAAAATACATGTGTGCAGATGGAGCGAATAAAAATAAAAGTCGAGAGAGAGAATCCTACTTGTGAATTGTGATTAATATGTATGATTATGTGAATGAATAATGTATTATTATTTATTATTTGTTTTGGGAGTAATGCTCATGTATCTACAAAACTCGCAAAGAACTTTTGAGTTGACTGATTCTGATTACTGATTGTTGATTACTATGTGTGCGAAAAAAGCATCAACATTGGACATTTGATTTGTCGGTAGGTATTTGTAGGATATTATTAGATATTTATTGTGCTCATTTTCACTTCATATCTCACACTCACATTGTGAATTGTGACTGGTGACACAGTGACTGCATCGGTATTATGTATAATTATATTTAGGCAATGTAGAATCTCCATGTGTGTGTATTCTTCCTTTCCACAATACCTATATTATGGTACATAATCGCATCTCTCTCCTGCTTGTCTGTAACTATAGGTATTTTTGATGATGATAATGATCGTCATAGTTCACTCGTTGATCAGTTTATTGCCCTCTCTTTCTCTCACTCCCTGGACATTTTCAGTTTCATTTTTTAAGCCCGTGTAAATATTTACAAATCAAAATGAGTCCAATCTACTTGATACTTTGTACCATTAGAAAGAAAGAAGAAAAGAACGCCTAATATAATAGATTTTTTGCTTGTTCTTATTTCTCATGTACCTATTTAATATTTACTGATATTTATGTATGCATGAGTTCGCTATAGTTTTGCATGTGGCGTGTGGCATTCGCGTTGGTGTGCTTTGGCGTAAACAGTAAAAAGTTATTTTAAATTTCAATTATTTTCAACTAGTTCATAGTTCATTATTTCTCCCCATGCATGGAGATAAAGAAATACAGTTAGAAATGCATAATAATATGGAATATTCCTGGTTGGAGCCTATTGTTTTTATTTATGCCAACGCACATCTCCCATCCATCCCTCACTCACTCACTCACTTACAATATTTTTTAATATTTAATACGAATATGATAAAAAATAGTAATGAGAATATAGTACATGAGTCAGCACCATATATACGCTTCGTTTTGTATCTATTTTTTTGGTGTTTTGTATTTTGTATCCACCGTCAACCAGCCAGCATCTGGGGAAGTGCAAACTTGAATTTATCTCTTTGATTTCCGGTGTATAGTGTATATGCTTACTATAATATACTTTTGTCTGTATGTATACAGTTATCTGTGTCTTCTTCATTAATCATTATTCACTGGTTTGTTGTGTTTGTTTCAACTCTTTTCTGTCCCTTGACTATCTATCTATTTATAGTAAAACGGTAATGATGTCAAGCAAAAAGAAAAACACAGGCAAAATAGGAACAAAGAAAAAAATGTGAGAGGATATACATAAATAAGAAATATTATCTATAGGCAGCAAATCTTGCCTTATATTTGTATTATATTTAAAATATTGTAGTAATTTCTTAAAAAATAATATGCGGAGTGGATTGGAAGAGATTCTTGGAGATTTAAAAGGATGAAGGAGCACAAAATGTCGGTTTGAACAATAAGGAAGGAGAGATTGAAAGAAGAAGAAATAAAATGAACATTCATCATTATTTTTCTTGTTAAAGTTAAAGACTTGAAGTTGAAGAAGAGAGGCCTGATGGCGAAGCAATTTAAATCAAAGTATTATAAGCTAAGATGTCGACGGACGTGCGGTGTCGTGGTTTCTTGTTGCTTTAATTTCTTCCATGCCATTTTCTACGTATTTTCATTCCATACACATATCAAATGAATTTAAGTCTTATGTGCATAAAACATAAAACATGTTACATATTTATCACGTTTTGCTGCAGTTTAAGACGAAGGAAATTTCTTCTCAAGTCTCATTGTTATTCTTATTTTTTGTTGGACACATACACATGTTGATATTCATGTTGATGTTCCATTTGATACTTAATGCGTCACACGGATGCATCTTCTCCCGTTCTGCGTAATTTTTGCATCGTGGTTTAGTTTTTTAACTAGCTGCACACATTATGCACAATATGCTGTGGATAGATGTATGCAAAAATGTAAATATATTAAGTTTTGTATACAGAATACAGAATAAGTAAACTGGTATATAGCTATAATATTTCAGCTTGCTACTTTTTAGTCTGCTTATTTCTTGGGGTTTCCTTCAAATCTGAGATGGTCATCTGAATCTGAGTCTCAATCTAAATCTCATGATCAAAATTTACATGTGATATGACACGATGCTCTATTTCCAAATTCTCAACGGTTTCAACGTCATCCCATCGACACTGATATAATAACTGCGCATAATATAAAAGCACGTTAACTCTATAATTTTTAATTATGGTGAATTGTGATAATGTACCGCCTCGTGTCATCGCTTCTTTATTTTCCAGCATTTAGCGGTGAACTTGACGTTTTATTTTGTGGTTTCCAATGGTTTTGGTCTTTGCTCACCTCACTTGCCTCCATCACCATGCTTACGCTTATTGCTTACTATAATATTATTGTTATCATTAGAGCTCTATGTCTGCAGCTGTTACCGTTGCCTTGCCGCTGAGTATTGAGTAGTAAATAGTAGAGCTTTAAATTCTCAGTCTCATTGTTTGGGCCGAGGGGAAAAATCTCGATGCGTAAAAAAATGCATGCATGCGATTTTATCTAGGATCTAAATGTGACTTTGGTCATTCTCCCTCAATTTTCGGTCATAATCATCATCATGCCCATGCCCGTGTGTCCATGTGCGTAGGTATTACTTACTACAAAAGTAATATGTAATATTATGTCCCCACTATTCAGTTGTTTTGCTTTTTTTCAATTCTTTTTAGTCATTCAAAATAATATATACACACATACATTGAACGCATATTATGAATTAGGATTCCGAATTCCGATTGCAACCCAAATATCTAAAAAGTAAGTTCACGTCCAAAGGGATGTACAAAGTGAACCTTGATGACGGACAGTTAGTGACTATGAAAATATTATAGTTGGGCTTCCATTTTTCATTTTCCCCTGTGGTTTTCGTTTTCCATTCTGCTTAATTCTCTTCCTCGTAATTTTGCTCTTGCCGTTCGTCAGCATGAGACGAGAATATTGAGTTGAGTTGAGCTAAGCTTGATGAATTATTTTCATACTGTTGCTGTTCGAGCTGATTCCAACTTTATCGAGGAGAGAGAGAGAGAGAGAAATATAGGAAAAGCAAAGGCAAACTATTAAACGAACTAGGCAAAAGCAAACGCAGTGGAGTGGAGTGAGTTGAGTTGAGTTGATTCGAGTTGAGTTTGAGTTCAGTGTTCCACAGTGTGGTAGACTACGTAATAATTGTTATTATGATTCCTCCTCCTCCTCGTCATCATGAAATGGTTTAAAAGTATGCAAGTTCATCAGAGCGTGTGTTTATATACAATATTATACTCTTGTTTGTGCACCATTTCTCGTTTCCATTTCCTCCTTCAATTTTATGGAGTCCAGCAAAAGCAAAGGCAAGCACAATATTAAGCTTAACAAGGTTCAGTGGGAAACGAACGTGTAAAAAATTGGAAAAAATTGTTACAGTCACATATCAGACGTAGGTATGTATAACATCACTAAATTGTACATATTGCATTTAGTCAGTGTCAACAGTCGAGTCGAGTCAAGTTAAGTCAAGTCCAGTTCAGTCAAATCACGAACTTATAAGTACAAAAGTGCGTGGCTGATATTATTCCATTCTTTCCTGGACATTCTCCATGCATTGTACTTACATACCTAAAACTACAATATATTATTGCAGAAGCGGAATGTCAACTGCACATATTTGATAATACATGGAATGTATTTAGACAAGCGAGACAGACGCCACAGTTCGTTTCCACGGTTGGTCAAAGCTAGTGCCAATACCGATTTCTATAATAATCCAATGATTTTTTCCTTCAAAACTACCAATTTAAAACAGTCCAATGCTTACATTCCAAGTGAATGGTTTCCCTGTGGAAGTTGAGAAGCAAGTAAAAAGCCGGACCAAAAAAGGAGCTGAGAAAACAACAGTAATCAGTGTTTGTGTGTACTCATCTTGAGTCTTGAGATTTGAAGTTGAAAAGAAGGCTTTACTTTATTTATATGTACGTGTACTGTAGTGAATTTAATGAATCAAGAGGGGCCATTTATGGAAGTGTAACTTTTTCTCCTTTTTTCCGTTTTTGACTTTTGACTGACGGCCACGTAATATACATACAACAAGTAAAGGAGGAGACGCACGCGGATCATATAGTTAAGAGGGTAAAAGACAAGGAAAGAGTGCAATATGATTGAATTTCCAACGCCTTCGGTTGTCAATCTGCAGTTTCAGTTTCAGTTTTGAGATTTGATTGCTCAACCCTCAAGGAAAAAACGTCTTTGCCTGAGTGATTGTGCATGTATGTAATATGTGCTTACATATGCTTGTATATCTATAATACAGTGAAAAGTGAGTGATAGAGTGAGTCAAGTTGTCAGTTGTCATCGAGACCGTCGTCGTTGAAATTTGATATCCAAGGCAAAAGGTAAAAATTTATATGAAAAAATGCAATAAGTACTTACAACTTGTTAGTTATTATATTCTCATCATTCTTCGTGAAGCTCCTGATATTAAAATTAAAAATGTAATAACATTTTGAGTGAGTTTTGTACTGCTCCTCCCGTCATACTGAGGAAAATAGCGAGAGGAATATAATTTGGGTGCACTCTAGATGTGCACCCTGGATGAAAATTGGATTGAGGATTGAACAACATTCCCATTGTCCACGGCCACAGTCTATCACAAATCACAGTCAGCACTAAATTGAGAATCTCGAGAAAAATACATAATACATATTATGTACAATAAATACGGATAAAAAATATCCTATATAAATAATACATGGGTGAAAGATTTCCATTCTATTTCCATTTGATAAAAACTAATTTACATATATAAATTATTCTGCTCGTAGGCATTGTTCAGTTTTCAGTCATCTTGAGCAGATAGTTTTTGATTAGGGTATTACGTATTAGATGTAAAATATCTAGGATACGTATAAAGTAATTTGCAGCTAATGAGTTTGTCATCCATTTTCCATCTCCATTCATCCATCCATTGATCAAAACTAGGTAAAACTATCGGTATAATCTGTAAGCGCATCAGGGATGAAGAAGCGGAAAATGAAACGGAATGGCATTAAATTCTCGTGAAAATCCATCACAAATCACATTCCTTAAATTCGCATGATTCACAAATCACCATCACGGCAGTCAAAATAATGCAGCATAGTATGGCATGTTCTGTATAAATGTAACTAGTGTGCAGATTATGCATTATACATTACCTACCAATTTGTTTTCATCATTCATCACAACAATAATATCACCAAGCGTATAATATTAATGTACAATAGTTACGTAGTTTAATATGAACATGTATAGTTACATATTATTTAGTCATTTGAAGATATTACTTTTACACACACAGTTTACTTACCGAAAAAATGAAGGAGTTTGCATAAATATAAAAGTGCATATTATATTATGCATGGCAAGAAGGAAGGATTTCAAGGACTTTTTGTTGTTTTGTTGTCAATTTTTACACCACACACTCTAATTACGAGTGCTAACTGCACATGCTGACTTTAGTTTTATATCAAGCACAGGCAATCAACAATCAACCTGTCATATCCGTAAGTATGTGTGTGTGAGATGTGAGCAATGTTTGCATTTATTACCCGAATTTATACATTTTTCTTTGAGGTTTTAAAGCTCATTGCGCTTTTGTGCATAAAATGAAATTGTACCAACAGTCAGAAAATCCTTCTTTTTGTTTAAAATTTAAACATTAAATGTAAGTTGTAAAATTGATATAAGAATAATCTGTTGCTCAATCATACGATTCTCGGTAGACACAATTTGATATGAATGTAACGACATGGTAATATGTAATAAGTAACTTTTGTCATAATTAGAAAAAGAACAAGCTCATTAGCCTTAATTATCATAATAAAGATTATAATTATTATTAAATTACAACTATGTATAGGACGAGTGTCAGTTGTTGTTGTCGGTCTTGGTGGTCGGTTGACGGCATGAATATTTTTATTTTTGGCCCCTGCTTACTTATTTATTTACTTTAATTTGAGGCTTTCGTGAGTGTGAGCATAATATAAAATGTATATTATATTATTACCTATGTGTGTTTGATGGAATGGAAGGGATTAACTGTTTTTATTTAATGGAGAAATAAAGATCCTTTCCCTTTTTCACACTAAATATTTATACTTATGACTTAAGTACACCACGAAATAGAGAGGCGAGAGGAGGTTTGCTCTGCTGCCATCAACATATATGAGCCTTCATCAACCTCGACTTCAAAACATTCAACACCAAGTAGTAATTATTAACATGAGCCATTATATCTTTGTGCCTGTACTACAATTAAGTAGAATACGTCAGTCATTTTCTATAGTAAGAGCGTGAAGGATTGTTAACATTATTTTAAGTATAAAATATAAAAAAATTACGTAGGTAGAATCATGTTATCCATGTGTTACATACACCTATGTGTATTACTAACAATGAAAATGGATGTACAATGTGCATAGTGGCACGCAAGTCCAGCCATTATTTTTAAAAGACAGTAATAATTTGATAATATTTTGAACATTTTTCTTGGAAAATCAGTAGCATTTTGAAATTCAAGTAAATAATAGTATATCAAACTGCAATTCGTGTGTGTATGTATCTAATATGTTATTAGTACATATATACCATGTTGTGAATGAAAATGAAGAAACTTTGGGTGACAGGGAGGCAGATAGAGAGATAAATCATAAATCATCATCTGCACGGAGATTGGAGTGGAGTGAAGGGTGAATTAAATTACAGTTTTGCAAAGGAAGGGAGAGAGATTCGCGATGAGCTATTTTTTATACACGTGCATCTGTGCATGTATTTTTACCATGTGATGGCTTAATACTTATACTTTACGTTGTATTTTTACACTCGAATACAAGTAGTTAATAACGCATGTTGAATGTTGAACACTGCAACGATGGAAAAGGAGAAACTACAATGGAAATGTGGTAGGTAAAACTAAAATGTCTGTAATTAGGCTGAGAAAGGAATGATGATGGAGAGCCAGAGCACTTTATCTTTATCCACCTTTTTTTTCTCCAAGGCTCTACATTTTGTCAACTATTTTGCATAAAGTAGAATACATATACAAAATACGAATTTCCAAAAACTTTAAAATTACATAAATTCTCAATGCTAATGCTGACTAATGACTACTGCTGAATCCACTGAAATCTCCTGACGATCATCAGTATCATGAGCATTTTTATTGTTGTCTTATTCTTCTTCGTCTTTTGCTATTCGGCTTGTCTTATGTTCTTTCCTCAGAAGAGGGGGAAAAAGGAGCAAAAGCTACCGACTAACTGTATATAACTTTAACTCTACTTTATCCGTGTAATAATAATGGTAATGGTAAAATGGGGAGCTTAACTGACTCTGACACTGACTCACAATCAACGCAGCGGCTCCTTTCTTGTTCTTCTTCTTCCATCTTCATTTTATAAAATTCATCTCCTCAATTCCGATTCTCATAAACGCGTGTACAGTTTCAAATTTACAATATCTTTGCAAATTGGATTATACTCGCATGAAATTTCCTGCGTGATTTTTTGATGGTCGTTTTTTCTGGGCGAAAGCTTTTAGCCTGAACCTACATATTATACTACACACAGTAGTAAATAGTAGATTGACAGTTGGCTGTTCTCACATGTAAAATTCAGGGAATATAAAGTAAAACATAGCCGCATGCATACATAGATACTTATTCACTATTCAATTCGGTTTCTGATTTCTCAATTCTGCGCTATCATCTCTTGTGGTTTCAAACATTTTACTTGAGTTAAGCTTGATGTCTTTCTTTCTTGAAGCTTCCAATTCAAATTCCCACGTGTATTCTGTATGTAGTGTATGTACTCTCTGTTTTGGGTTTTGAAGTGGCCGGAAAAAACTATGAGAATCGGAATGAGAATAAAAATTAATGGATGCCTGAGTGACTGACTGAATCTTAAATTTTATAGGAATGAGAGTATATCTATGTACATGTGTATGTATTATGCATCGAAAACACAATAGGAAATTTAAGAGACTGACACTTTTTGCGTCATCCCTATTTTAATTTTTAATTTTTTCGTGTGACATGTGCAGCAGTCTCATCCTCTCATCTTAACCACAGTCGCACAGTCAAGTTGAAGTTGACGACGAAAACGATGCTGCAAAGTAGGGTACAGAACAGACCACCAAGTACAATACTAAATGTATATCTGTGCGTACATATTTTACAGTGAATTTTGTATTGTACATTGTGAGTGTGACATCCAGTCAAACCACATTTGCTCATCGCTGATTTTGTCAATTTCCTTCATTTTTTTCTATACATATACACTGATAAAATATGCTGCATATTGCACATTCACATGACAGAGTCAAAATATGTACAAAAAACGTTTTCATCCTCGCATTCTTATTCTCAATTCTATATTTTTTTTTCGTTTATTTTTATTTACATTTCATTGTCAAATGGTGGTGAACTACTTTTGGCCATGCTTCCCCCTTGATTTCCTTCTTTTTATGCTCTTTTTTAAAATTTGCTCCTTTGACGACTTTACGTGACCGTTGAATTTTTCTCTTTTGAACTTTACGACGCCAAGACGTTTCCATGGTGAAAATTTAAGGGGACACGGAGAGACAGTTGAATGGCTGAGGGAAATGATTGAGGCTAGAAAAATGTAAATAATAAATAATAATGCAACGTGATGCTCAAAATTCAAACTCAAATGAATACATTAAAGTTGGCAAGATGACGTAGATTATCACCAGAGACATTGTCGTTAAATCCTGTGTATGAGTTTTGGAGTTGATGCTGATGTCAACAAGAAAAGGAGGAACGAGGGAGAAAAGGAAAAAAGCAAAAAGTATTTACAAGTTGGAAGTTATGAGTTGACATCATTTGAATCGAGTCAAATAGTCATATACATTTCTGCATTCTGTATATTCACTTATGTATGGTCATAGTAATAGTGGTAATCGTAGGTGGAGGAGATAATGCACAACTAACTAATTCTTTATGACAAATACTTACAAGTCATAATAATGTTCTCCTACCTGTACACTGTACACTGTACAATCCAAGCCGATCGAATCCAATGGATGGGACATGAGGAGAGAGTGTAACACAGACTTTAGTGTTGTCTATATTAGCAAAACATACTTTACTCGCTGCTTTACCAATGTTTTCCTCATAATAATATCAGTAAGCATAAGTATACTAGTAAGTATTCATGTCCAGGGTGTGTCTCTTTCTCTCTCATCTCTCCTCCATCTCAATCACATCACATCACACAAATCACAACTCTCTTCTCTCTCTATACATACGGACGTCTGTATCATATATACATTACACATAGTCTGTGTTCCGTTTCTGTTTCTGTTTACCTCAGTCCAAGTCCAAGTCACAGCGTCGGGGTCAATTCTACCCTTTTTCTTATCTTGCCAACATTTTGCTCCTCTATTCCATTCTTCATGTCAAAAAGACATCAACCCATTTTTTTAAATATTATTATATCAGCACATATGTGTGTCATGTAAAATGCAAATAGTAAGTGTATGTGAGTAAGCTGAGGGCAATTTGCAGTGTAGGTAATTAAAAATTGCAGGTGCAATACAATAATAAAAACAATAAACAAGGCTCAACAGTTTTCCCCCTTCCAGCCAACCAAATGAAAAGTTGAACCAAAGAAAAAAGTCATTATTTGAATTTCAAGTTGAATTTAAAGTTCATCTGGTACATAAAACTAAATATTTTGCCAGTGGTGTAGGTGAGGGTGAAGTATTAGCTATACAATAGAGGTATCCTATAAAAAGCTGGTGAAAATTCCACTTTTGTTTTTTGTTTGGCAGCCTTTGGCATTTTATAATGGCCTGAGATGAG
>JAQIVE010001048.1:0-28349 GCA_034698285.1 Sminthurinus bimaculatus
CAGTCCAAAATATGACTGTTTGGTATAGGCTACTAAAAGTTTTAGTAGCCTAATTTGGAGAAATATGACCAATGTTTGTGATTTTAGGCCGTAAAAATCTACAAAAAATAAAAGTAACCTCATCACTTTATTTCTCTACAACGTAGTCATGTCATTTTTCTCGCAAGCGAGATCTTAGTTGTTACACTAAAAAATCCATTGCTAACAAAAAACTGACTTTTTGTATACAGTTTACAGGCAAACTCGCATTATACTTGGTAAATCTGAATCCGAAAAGTCGGGAAAGTTTTCTGGATTGGTTTACACTGGTTTTTGGTAGGCGGGGGTATTTGGACCAGATAGCGTGGGCTGTGAGGATTGCGGTTGGCGTTGGCTTGGCGGAGTTTTATGAGTGAGTGCCTGTAATGGTGACAGTTTTTCGTCCTCCTTGATACACAAGAAGGAGCAGGCCACGACGATGATGCCCACCAAAAGAAACATCATGTCAATCAAGAGGAACCCTAAAGTCATGCCTATCTGTGTAAACTCCTTTTGTCTCCCTTCACTGAACCTTTCAGCAGTTTCGAGAAAGCCTTGGCACGACTCCAACGCCTTTCTTTCCTCTGCGGTCACACCCCCAGGATTCATCTTCTTTTTATCGTCCCGTTCATTACACTCCTTATAGAGGTCATCGAGGGCCAAAATGTTCCCGGCAAGCATGACCAGGGCGGCCACAAGCATGCTAAAAGCTACCATGTTTACGCCAACAAAAACCAATTTGGGCCACCAAGCACGATCCCGTAGCTGCACGGAAATATTTCAAATTTTATGCGTACAGTAGATTGAAAATTCTTAAAAAATATTTATGTTTTTACTACGATAGCCAGTGCAAGAAGCGCAGCCGCCACTACTGCCTGCAGGATGCCTGATGCCATCATAAGATCACCGGTAGTCTTTAACTCCTACATTGATGATATGGACGGAAGAAAAATGCGAAACATTTAAATTAGTAAATGCTTGAAAAATTTTTAAAGGCGCATACTATACTATACTGTATCTTAATGCGACAAAAATTTCGTAATTAATTGCCTTGCCACTGGTACAAAAGATCTGGTTCAGGGAATCTTTAGCTTTACAGTGGCCCTTTAGTTTCTTCTGCAGAACTTCGTCATCGACGTGCAGTACGTCGCTTTTGAAAAGGAGGCCCATCGCCAAAATTACAATGCCAAGAATCTATCGGAATGTGCAAATACGCCCTCATGACTAAAGTCTTAATTCAAATCTCTAGACAAAATAACGCAGAGTTTAGTGGAAAATCGGGCCAAATTCGGCCGCAGTAAATGACGTCATTTTGCAGAAATTTCTGGTCAAATATCCTACATGAAAATTTCAAATATGATGACCAATTAATTCAAGGCTTAATTCAAATGTAAAGGAACTTACAAACAAGAGGACGGCGAAAACCAGCCGTGTAACCCAAGCACATGCCATCGCTTTTGTTCTACTGTTTTTCTGACTTTTGTGTCCGGGTTTTCCTACTTTAGGGTCGCAAAAACAAGGACAATTTTACTTTGTAGCTAAGTCTAGTTTTCCGGGATTTTTTATTATGTCTATTCACATTTCTTGTAGCCAGTCGTAAGTCTTTTTATGATGCTCATTTGTAAGCAATACCCATTGGGAAATTACAATCGGTTGGGAAAAGTTTCCTTTAAAAAACTCCCAAGTTGGGGTAATTTCCACGGCGACGTAACAAAATTCGTTTGGAATGTCATTTTTGCAAAGTTTTAGCAAATGCAGCTCAACGAGCTTAAAATAGGGAAAAGAGAGTCCAGAAATATCTTGTCCTGAGATGGTTGAAATTAATTTCTAAAAATCTTGCGGAAAAAATCAAGATTGTCAAGAGACGGGATACTAAAATCGTGGGTCGAAATCCTGAAAGGATCTCCGTAAAAAGCAGGGAATACCAAACTAACAAAAATCCTTAACAAATTTAGTCCGGGATTTATTATTTTAAACAAAGAAAAACAAACGGTGCCACGTACCGTTTTATTAGCAGAAAACTTCCTTCGTGTCAACCTTTTACAATTCTGTTAAACATTTAAATAGGTTCCGGTCCCAAGTATTTGAACCAAAGTTTTAAAAGGTGAAACACGCAATGTGACCAACATAAAAAGCAAAAAAGGGGTAAAAGTCACAAATTTAGGAACGCTTAAATATTTATTTTTCAATATTCAAGTATTTGATCCAATCCTTTTGATCCCCCGGGGGTTCGGGTTGTTGCGCTGTTTTTTCGCTCGGCGTGAGCTTAGGGGCTAGTAAAGGTTTTGAGTCTGATTGTGGCGGTGGGACTTGACCTTGACCTTGTGGCGGTTTTGGAGCCGACGACGGCGCCGGTTTATGAGCTGAAGTGTGACTTTCGGTTGGGCACGACCCTGGAACGAAAACAGGCTTGATTCTTCGGCTTCCCTTTGCACAAGAAACGCAGAGCATGACGCCAAGGAGGACGGAGCCGACCAGGATGAATAGTACGTTCAATGCATAAACTACGACAAAGGTTATGAATACTAAGACCTCCTTTGTTCGGTAAAAGGCTTTCTTGGTCTTTTTGACATTTCTGCACCCCTCTCGAAAGTCATCGGAACATTTGTCATTGAGCGCTAAAAGGTCGTTATAGCCCCCGAAAAGGGTTAACACGGCGCCGATACACAAGCCCGCGATCACCAAGTGGAGGCCTATCCAAACCAAGCCAAGCCACCAATGGCGATCTGTTAACTGTACAATTTTCGAAAAAACTGGATTAAGCATTTTCTACTCATGTTGTGTCATACTAAGGCATCAAATTTTTTCGCAACCGAGATATGTAAATAAAATTCGTGAATAAAAACAGCCTCAAAAAGTTTGAAAAAAATGCTTGTCGTACAAGAGTAATAAATGCGTAGCTCAATAAAGCAGCCGCCATGATTATCTGAAGTATGCCCGCGGTGATCCCAAGGGCAGCTGGAGTAGTCCAAGTCTATTAGTGAAATGGGAAACAAAATGTGTGAGCATGCGCAACAGTCGACAAAAATATTAGGCGCATTTACAACTTTATTTTTTGATCTTCCGGTAACCCTTTTTTGATTAACCTTAAGATAAACTCGAAAAGTGACTAAAATTCTGTGACCTCTGTAGGTCAAACAGCTTTTTTGATGAAAAATGGTCAGATTTTACCGTTTTTAGCTCATGAGACTAAAAAAAGTTTTTGCAAAAAACTTTAAAAAGCTAGATTGCTACTTCATAATATAATTTCAGATCACACAAAGCTATCCCAAAGAAAATTGTTAAGAAGGGTCCCGAGTTTCTCCAAAAATATTCGTTATCATCATAAATAAACGTAAACTTGAGTATTGAATTTTTTTGGAACTTAGTTGCCTTGTACAGGTCGCAATATGCCTTTTCTGCTTCATCTTTAGAGTCACAGTATATTTTGAGTTTGTCACTAAAGTCTGAGTCCCCGACGTGCACAAATTCCTGGAGCAAGATAACGCCCAGGATCATGACAACAAAGCCAAAAGTCTGGAGCAATTTTTGTAAAATAAGTTACATATTGCCTGTTTTTGTTTTTTGAATTTGCAAGCAATGGATCAAATTTCTTTAAAACAGCATACGCAGGAGATGACGGAAACGGTTTGAAGGCTGGACTGGAAGTATTTCATCGTTTTGGATCAAAATCTTTGGTTTTGTTCTTTTTTTTCTATCGCGTTTTTGGTAGAATCACGTTGATGACTAATGGCACTTGAACATTGAGTAAATCCGAAGGATTCAAGTCGCCACTCAAAACGACGTCAAGCATCCTTCTCCAGAATTAAAGTTTGACCATCTTCATCATCCAGCTCTTCAATCTCTCACCAATGTTTTTGTCCGTGACGCCTTGTACTGGAGTGTTTGCAAGAAAATTCACAGAAACTTATTCCGCGAACACTTTTTCTTCTTATTTTGGGCAACGTTCTCTCGCCTCACTCCTTTTTATTCCTTCTCTTCTATGTTTATGTTGATACAACCTTGTATATTGTAAGTAGATAGGTGTAGAACGCTGTGAATGGCTAAAAACTCTTCCACAACGCAGTCACAGATCTGAGGCGGGACTGTGAGGACTTCCGGTATCCTTCTCTTCTTTCACTCGTGTGCAAGAGGTTGACCATCTTTTCCTGACTCGGATGTTCCCGCTAATTAATGTCAACCTTTATTTTCAGCCAGTCTACACATTTATATTAATTTCGATAAATCTGTTCACGATGCATGGTAGATAAATTCAACGATAAACACATCAAATCACTATTAAGAATTGCAGTTTTCCATTTTCTGCCTGTTTTGATAGACATTATAAATCTTGTTTTGTAAATTGGAGAATACAAATGGTGGTTACAGATTTTTTGGAGGGCGGGAAAAGTTGTCTGAAAAAAGTTTTCTGGTTTGCATTATTTCCAGGACAACGCGTTAAATATGATTTTTTTGATTTTGTAAAAACTGTGACCCTCCCTGTTTTGAAAAATCTTGATTTTTTCTACAAAAATTAATTCACGGATAATAGACAAAATTGTAGTTTTACATTAGGTTAACGAAATGAGGCAGCTAGAACTGCCTCTAGTTGCAGATTTAGAACTAGGTGGATTATTGTCGGAGTTTATTTTGGAGTCCGAAAGAAATAGCAAGTTTTTCTTCTGTCGCTGTCGTATTTCAACGCCACTCGAGGTATTTTCTGAAGCCTTGCCAATTTATGACATCGAGTTAGTCTAGATAGATAGATAGATAGATAGACGACTTTATTAACGTGTTAAGAAGACAGTTGCATACAAAGTACACTCAGAAAAAGATCTGTTTTTGGCCTGCCTGAACACGGTTACAAACTTTAAAAATTTTGAAAAAAAAGGAAAAGGGCCAATTGGAAAAAAAAAATTACAATTCAAAAGGAGAAAAAAAAAGTTTTCAAAAAAAAAAAAAAAAAAGGCTGGATTAAGGGAAAGCCACCCCACGTTGGTTCCACAAAGACAGTCTGAGGGAATCAAGGTGGGGAAAAACCCATCGACGAACCACCAGCTCCTCGAACTGGAAGCTGCCAACCTAACCTAAAAAAACAAACGCAGAGATTAAAAAACGTGACCACTGTCCAATCCATTTGGTTTCCGGACATGCAAATCGTAACATGTCCGTAAATCAAACTTCATGGACAAAAACTATTTCCTCGCAATACATGACAGCCTCGTACTACCTTCCTCTTTGAAAAAGCCAAAAGGCACACGAAGGTCGTTCAAACCCTTATCCAGGGCGTACTTAGCATATCATGTACTGAGGATAGTGGATCTGATATCGGGAACGATACTGACATTGTCATTCACTCGATCGTAACCATCCTGATATCAGAAGAAGTCGGCAACAGATGAAATTGTTACCATTACCAAACCTTTTGATATCAGATCCAAAAAAGTAGAAAAAAAAGTGGAAAAAATAAGAAAATAATAATAAAAACTTGTCGTAAGTCAATGTGACACAAAGGAACAACATAAGCTGAAACATAAGCTGTTTGTACGACATGCGTAACAATTTGAGGTTGAATTATTATTTATTTTTTGGTAAATAAGGTTAAAAATTCATACACGGACGAATAAGCTTTAAAGATCTGTATGAATTTTTATTCATTCACCTTGGAAATCTCAATTGCATTTTTTTTGAAAAATTTCTGTGGTCAAACCATTGGTCTGAAAATTGTGGAAATTTTTTTCGCAAATTTCCAAATAAAAGAAAATGAGACGAAAAAAAATTGAGAGACGTCGATAAATTCGTTTATTTGTTGATTTCGTCAAACCGCTGTACATAAAATGTGTTAAATGGTGTGGCAAAACTCCGGGTATCTACCCTGGTACGTCACAACAATGGCGAGTGCAACGTCCTTGGGGATCCCTTGCACAGCACGGGCATTGGCGTGATTTTTCGCCCTTATCAGCACCTAAAATTCGGAAGAATTGCCGTTGAAATGAAACATTCTCAATTTGTTTTCAGTTGTGCGTCCATTCAAAATTTACAATTTAAATTGACCAGGAGATTTGTATAAATTTGAAACACACGTACTTTTGCTCGAGGGGGCAGCGTCGCTCTCGTCTGGGAGGATGCTGACTAGCAACATGGTCACCAAGAAAATTCCAACCAACACCGTGGCAAAGCCAGCGCCGGAAACCGAACCGCCGCCGCTCGTCTTTGTCCTTGTATTTTTTCCCATCATTTTTGGTAAAATTTAGCTGGGTCGACTTGCACGTCAGTTGTTGTGTTCATGAAGCAATGTCAAAAACGCACAATTTAAACCAAACAATGGATAGATAAAAGCACGTAGATAAAAATTAATGCATGACAAGTTGAGCAATTAAATAATTAGGCTGTAAATTAATCGGTCGTTTATCAGAGTAGAGAATGACTGCACAATGCACAAGGAATAGGCTAAAATTTTCTAGGAACTTTTTATCTGCCTAATATGCCAACAAACTTCGTTGACTTATTTATTGCAAAATCATATGAAAATGTTGTAAAATATTTCAGTCATTTTATTTAAAATATTATGGTACTATAATTATTTTAATTACCCTTAGAAAATAATCTTGCAAAAACTCTTATGAAATTTCGACACGATTTTAACTAGTTGAAAATCTTATCAATTTTGATCAACTTTTGATGAAATTGCGATGAAATGTCATGGAAACCTCATCAAAAATTGTCAATCTTGTCAAATCTCATCAAGTTTTCATGAGATTTGATACGATTTTTTTCTAAGGGTAACATCCAATATATTTATTTGGCACAACCCTAAGAAAAAAATCTTTCATTTTAATGATGTATGACAAGGCTTTAAATTACTCGGAAAATTCATTTTCTGCTCATTAAAACAATTTTATACAACCCTTAGTCAAAAACCGTATCAAATCTCACTAAAATTTGATACAGTTAGACAAAAGTCGATGAAATGTTTATATTTTATCAAAATCTCTTCAAAAGTTGATCAAAGTTGACCAAAAGACTTTTGACCAAAATCATGTCAAATTTTCATGCATGTTTTTGCAAGATTTTTTCTAAGGGTTATTCAAAAAATGAACTACTTGAATAAAAATCAATTTTGAAACGGACAAATATTTTTTATTAATTTTTTCCCCATACATTCAAGGTGCAAAATTTAACAGGAAGTAAATTTACTTGATAAACAATTTAGAATTCAGTATCTTGGTTTTCTTTTGGGCCTTCCACTACCCGAACCTTGCCCTTCCCTTCTTTTCCTTACGGGAACCTTTTTGTCCACACACCGCTTCCCGGGGTTGCACACGCACCGCCCGCTCTTGCACTGGGCCCCCATGACGCAGTTTCCGGTGGGCGCATTTACATCCGCGTAACAGGCACTTCCAACATAGTTTTTACACTTTCCGTTCTCCGCCACGTATTTATACGGCCCCACATCCGCACAGTCGCAAGTCCTCCGCTTGGAGTCGCAGTACAAGGTTGCCCGACAAAGGCCCGTTTTCCGCCCGTTTTGACCCTGGATCGCAGGGTCACAGGACTCGCCCAGCTGCTTGTAGATTACTCGGTCCTCGTCGTCATACTCGTAGTTGGTTCCCTCGTTTACTTTTTTGCCAAAGACGCCAAGCGGAATTCCGGCAAAACATGTAAGAAGAAGGCCAAGATGAGAGTTGCAGAGATTTAATATTAGGGGACAAATCTTCATTTTTCCCTGAAGAAAAAAAATGAAAACTACATTTGCAATGCACAATTTTTCCTGCAAAAATTCTCCATGAAATTCAAAAGAATTTTCTTACCCCAAAAAATTTTAGATGGTGGAAACTATGAAAATGTTTCCACGAAGGAAAGTTGTAAAAGTAAATCTGGAAGTTACTAATTGAAGAGAAATCATGCGGCCGATGAGAAGCAGATTGCACTTCCGGTAAAATGTCAGCAGCTTCCTCAATTAAATCTGTTCATTGTGTCAGTATTGTTGTGCGTTTGACACAAGAACAATTTTCCTCATGCGTGCATTGTATTACAAATCTGGCTTTTGTCAGTGCTAAAAGCGGAAGCTTCATTGTAGGCTAATTTACTTAATTGGTCAATTTAGTTAATGCTGATGCTATCGTCTCAAACACACACAAATGCACATTTACGCGTTTTTTATTTCGTGAGGTTAATCATTTTGCTAAAAAATTATAATTTTAAGCATTAAATTTTATTAGGTACATAAAGAAAAATGCATTCACAAATTTTTTGCAGAGCTGTTGAGTAAAACTTTACACGAAATTCCCGTGTGTACAAATTACAGTTCAGTTTTCAGGCTTTCAGTTCAACAGCGACGGTAAGACGAGATGACGTCATCCATTCCAAAGGGGCCCAAATCATCGACATTTGTGTGAAATTTCCGGCAGACTCCCTCGCAAAAGGCCTCTGCACACACCTGGACACAATTGTCGCCGTCATGGAGCGGACAAATGGCGGAAATTATGTCGTTCCAGCCATCCTCCAGTGGATTGCACCAATCCTTCCAGTCAGATGGAGCCACATATGTGTAGCCTACAAGTACCCATAATTATTATACATTTTATTTCCTTTAGAAAAAATTTTGTTCAAACAATGTCGTGACATTTGGACACGGTTTTGGTCAAAAATCTTATCAAATTTGATCAAATTTTGATGTGATTTTGATAAAATTTCATGAACATCCCATCAAAAACTGTCAATCATGCCAAACTTTATCAAATTTTCATGAGATTCGGTAGGATATTTTTCTAAGGGTTGCAATTAAAAATAAATAGTGTTTATTATATTAAATTGATTTGAAAATTATGTAAAACAAAAAATTGTCTACCTTGTCTAAAGCCAGCATCGCTGTGAAATTTGAGAGCTGTTGACCTCTGTCCAAAATCTAGCAACAAGAGGAGCGCTGCTGTCAAAGTCCAGGTCCAAGGGCTGAAGACGCGAGGCAGAAACCTGAATTTTGACCATGAAGATTGTCCATGTCCTCCGACTTTTTCCATATTTGCTAGTAGACTTTTGACTCTTGACCTTGCTTGAGTGTAGAATGCTGGCTGTAGTAAGTCGGGAGAGAAATTGACTAGCTTAAAGAAACTTCAACTGATTTTATATGCATTTTTATATGTATTTACAAGGCAGCATTCCTTTTTCCCTTTTACTTTGGAAAACCCTAATTTAGCTAAACAGCAACCAAAAAGGGAACTTAAAAAATATTCTCTGCCTTCAAAAAGTATTATAGGGAGCTACGAAATTATAAACCCTAATTTTTTAAGCCTTATGTAGATACGCCCTGATTTAATAATTCGTCTCCTGTATTTTTAGATTTTATTTTCCTATTTGTGGAAAACAGAAAGGGCTCTCTGTTGTACCCAAGTTAAAAAATTTATGATTATGGGTATCGTAACACAACTGTAAATACAGTCTTAAAATTGTATTTTTACAAAAAACATGAAAATTGTGGATGTGTACATTTGTAGAATGATTCTGGAAATAAAACGAAATAAAAACGATCTTCCAAATTTTTTTCGCTAATTGTTCGTCTACCTGGTATAAAGTAAAGTTATAAAGTCAGAACTGGTTTAATGTTCCTGTTCTATATCACCATCACATACAATATGCCCAGTAGAGTGTGTTCACAGGTAAGAAATACATATTAAAAGGTCATTTATTTTGTTTTGGTGCGCATTTAATTGCAATAAGACTGTATGTTGTGGAAATCAGTGTGAAAAAATATTTTATTCCCCATCTTACATCCATGTTAAATTGCATCGACGAATTCAGTTACAAATCAAATTTTGAGCTTCCTATGATACACCAAGTAAAAACTTTCTTTACAGGTAATTATTGCAAGTGAACAACGCAAGAAGGCCGCAGGATCCGAAGCGGGAAAATTATGAATCCAAATTTTTCTGGCAGGCTGAGAAGTTACAGCCCTGAATCTGCACACACCATACACAAAAAACAAAATGGATGTACATACATTCCTTAGTTTGTTTACTCTCCTCTCAAATATTATACAAAATGCAAAGAAACCATGGATAACCGCAAGAATTGAATGACAACATGTTAAAAATTCGAAGTTCGTACCATCTCTTTAAGCTCAACTCCATCAATCTTAATTTTCAAATTTTGTCTCCTCCTCATCAAATCGAATGCGTGAACAACGGAAACTCGGGTGTGCATAGGAAAGCTGCTCGAGTCACCCGGATCACGAATCAGATGGAACAGTTTCAGTTCTGTATAAACGAGTAAATGATTAAAATTTTTATGCAACTGTCTGTTTAAACACGTTAATAAACTCTTATCTATCAATCTAAAGGATAACTGTCCCTTAGAAGAAAATCTTGTCAAAAAATCTCCTGAAATTTCGATCAATGTTTGATGAGATTTTAAGAACAGCTCATTCTTCACATTCGTTCACATCAAATTTTCATAAGATAAGATAAGATTTTTTTCCATAGGTTGCGTTAGAGTTTTATCTACTGCTTACAATATTTTTAAACCAGCTCAGAAATATTTTTTAAAATTCATACTTTTCATGTCTAAAATTGATGGACCTCGATCCAAATGTTTTTCTCCATGGCAATGGATACAGCAACGCTGTTTCTGCAGCATTTTACAAGTTTTTCGGTCAAACCCGGTCAAAGACTCGTCCACAAATTTGGCACAGTCCTCAGACTCCGAATCAGGTAATTTAATACTCAATTCTTCGACTAAGGAATCCTTCAAAAATTCCCAGATCCCGCGACACATTCTGGGCATCTCACGAGGAGGTCCATATAGTTCCAGATGGAGGACCCGAACATTTGGATACAAGATTTGAGCCTGGCGAAGACAACCCGGCTCGAACTCAAAATTCTGTCCGTACGCTACCCCGATCTTAAGTTGTTGGACTGTTGTACTGGAGTTAAAGTCATATTTAAATGGATTCTCCATTTCTCCATTAAATTCCGAATCCCCGACATCTTCTATACGAAGCGTTTTCAGTCGAGGAAAACACTTTTGGAGGGAAAACCTTTCAGGCAAAAGTCTCCCTCGTCCACCACTCCAGCCATTCCATCCTGTAATGCCAAATTTTTGAAGATTCTCCATGACTGGAAAATCCATATGAAGCTTCCAGTCGAGCAAGTCGATTCTTCCATTGAATTTAAGAGTTTTTAAAGTACGACGACTTGACTGAAGAATCACCAAAAAAACTGTAGGTAGAGAGTTGCAGCGGGGATTTTCGTGACCATAAAACCGGAGGTCAGCCTCAAGATAGGTCAGTTGCGGTTGAGCTCGAGAAAATTCCACGTATCGAGGCATTATGTCTGGATCATGATGCCATTTTAAACGATAAACCGCTCTAACTTTTCCAGATGACACAATTTCTTTGGCAAACCACAAATTATCGTCAGACACCGTTTTTATGTTTGGAGCCGATAATAAAATATCCTGGACGAGAAGAGCCCACTGTTGATCTGCTACTAAATTAGCTAAAAAGGAATAGCCCCACGAAATTTCAAAATGTTCCAGCGACAAATTAGACAGCTTAATACTTTTTTCTGGGGATAACTTGGATTCATCGGAAATTTTATGAGATGGCGGTTTATCCGTTTCTTCTTCTTCCACGATGTGGCCACCCATCAAAGTAAGAGATTTGAGGTTCGGGGTCAATTCAAAAATAATTCTTCGGAGAATGTTTAAGGCAGCGGCGGATTTGTTTAAAGAAAACAGACAGAGACTTTTGATGTAATGCCCATGATTGGAGAAAAACTTGAAGAGGTCTTCAGGAATCTCGGCGATCTCCATGGGGGAAGGTACGCTCTCAAAATAAAAATGGGAGCATGGAAATTTTCTGATCAAATTGCCATAGTAACTGTCTGTAAATTTCTCAAGGCTGCCAACCTTATTATGAAACTTGGCATCTTCAGGTTTCCATTCAAATTTTACTTCGTGGTCTGGACGAGTTGACAAAAGCTGGATGGTGGCTTCTTCCTCCCAATTTTTAGCCACGAGTCGGATATTAAACAGCTCTTTGGTGGTCAAATGCTGCATTATTGTTCTTAGGACCTGAAATTGAGCAAAGCCAATTAGACAATTCTAATGAGCCTTTGTTTAAAATTAGTATAGGTACGAATTTAAAAAAATTATTATGTACGCTTGCATTTTACTCTTACCACAGAATTCTTAAAGGCCTTGTAAGTAGCATCCGATTCAATTACAGAGACTTGCTCTGCTTGGTGGGCCATGTTTTGTTGACCAAAAGACAACAGACTCTGTTGAAAATCGGGTTTTTCCTTGTTAATTGCTTGATGAATCTGAAATTAAATCAAGTTGCAACGACACGAAACGTGAGTACGACATATGTATAATGTATACATTACTGGTAAAGGAGTAATAAAACATTGAATTTTCATGCCTTGCCCATAGAAAAAAATCTTATCAAATCTCGTCAAAATTTGATGACATTTGACAAGATTGACAGTTTTTGATGAAATTTTCGTGATATTTCATCCAAATCTCATCAAAAAATGATAAAAGTTGGTAAGATGGTCGACCGAAATTTTTTCAAAATTTCATGACTTTTTTTGACCGAATTTTTTACAAGGGTGAACTAATGTACGATGTACAGTATTATATACCTACGATTAAGTGTTTGAAGCTAAACAAAACGGTAAACTGAGTGAGTGTTTATGTTTAAACATACAATGTCAATATGATGAGAGATGGTTGAACTAGAGGAGAAAGTTTGACATTTATCATTGTTGCTGTCTTTATGACCCATTTGACCCCGCAGTTCCTCCGAATTTCTTTGCTCTCCATGATCCTTCAAGAGTCTTTGGATGGCCTCCACGTGCCTCTCAATTTCGTAGAAAATCATAGATCGTCCTTGTTCCAAAGTCTGTGCCTTTATGATATTAAAAGTTTATAAAACCTTCAAGTTCATTAAAATATTTTTTGTGAGCGAATTAAAGCTTTAAAATGAAAAACATGATAAAATGTGCACCCACCGCACATATGTAAGCCATGTGTAAACTTACCATTTTACGAGACTTTAACCTCCCCAGGAATATAACAAAAGAAACTTGGCTCTTGATCTACGTTACATTAAATCCTAATCTAAAATTGTGACTACTCTACAATCTACAATTATTTGAAAAATAGATCTGTGCTGTGGAAATAAGTTTGTCCCTTCCCTTCAGAAATGAGAATAACATGTAGAGTCGCGACAAAGAGCTCAAGGTCGAGAGTCGAGAGGGACTAGCAAGAAGCTAAACTTCAATATGTACCAACTCATATGCATACCCTGTACATTTTGAAGTAGGCGTTTACATACATACATGTACCTATGTATGTACTTTGTACGCTTCCGTTTTTATGGTCTTCATTGTTAGGAGGCCTTTTCTCTTTTGTACCCTCCGTCTGTATGCATGCATATGTATATTAGGGACTCGCGTCACAAATAATCCCAGAATTATATATTTTTAACCGATAGCAAGGACAGAGACGTGAATACATTTATGCATATGTACGACTATGTTATCGTATTGAACCAACTTTAAATGATAATAAATGAATGGTCACATCCCGAATAAATGACAGAATGCTCACTTTTAATTAGCCAAAAATATCTCAAATAACAGACAGAGTTGTAGGGAAGAGAGTTAGAAACTTTATGTTGATTTGAGGTAGAGCCGGTAGAAAAATTGGCTGGATTTTTTTGAAATTCATTTGAAATTCAAACCATCTCTTTAAGCTCAGCTCCATTAATCCGTACTCTCAAGTTTTGCCTCTTTCTCATCAAATCAAAAGCGTACGCCAACGTTGGCGAGACTCGAGCAAACATTGGAGAGTCATTGTCATTCAAATCACGAGTCAGTTGGAACAATTTCAATTCTGTAAAAGGAGGTACAAGATTTAAATTGAACCTTGTAGTTTTACTTTTTTCCCCAATATTTGCAAAAAAACAAAGCATTAATTTCTAAAAATCCTTACATACTTTTCATGTCTAAAATTGATGGGCCTCGCTCCAATTCCTTTCCTCCAGGACAATGTTTACAGCAACGCTGCTTTTGCAGCATTTTACAAGTTTCTCGGTCAAACCCGGTCAAAGCCTGGTCCAAAATTTCCTCAAAATCCTCATCACAGTTCGAATGAGGTAGTTTAATGTCCAATTCTTCGAGCAGGGATACCTTCCAAGATTCCCAAAGTCCGTGAAATATTCCCGGGATCTCACTCCATTCTATCCTGTCCAAATTTAGCCTGAGAACCCGAACATTTGAATACAGATCATACAGGTCACCAGGCTTAAAATGATTATGTCCTTCGCATGCTGCTCCAACCTTAATTGTAAGCTGTTGAACCGTTGTACTAGAGTTATCGGAGTAAGCAAATGGACTGTTCCCTCCACCATTCAAATCCAAACTCTCGACATTTTTTGTGCCAATTGTAAGCGTTTTAAGTCGAGGAAAGCATTTTTGGAGGAAAAATCTTTCGGGCAAAAGTCTCCCTGGTCTACCTTCCAAAGAGGTCCAATCTTCAACGGAAAATTCTTGCACGTTTTCCATGATGGGAAAATTCATGTCATACGTCCAATCGAGCAAATCCGATCGCCCAACAAATTCGAGGATTTTCAAAGTATCTCGACTCGACTGTAGAATGAGCAGAAGACTCGATAGTAAAATTCTGTGGGAATTCTCCTGATGGAAAGGTTTCAGGTAAATCTTGAGAAAGGTCAGCTGAGGTCGGACACGAGAAAATTCGTCGAATCGCGCCATCATATATTGATCATCGTCAAGCTGCCAGTCTAAATGACGAACTGTCCCAATTTTTCCAGATGATACAATTTCTTTTGTAAACCACAAGTCCTCGTCAACAATCGTTTTTATGGATGGAGCTGATAACAGGATGTCATGAACGAGAAGGGCCATCTGTTGAGTTGCCACGGAATTACCGTCATCATCATCATCGAACCAAGAAATTTTCAAATGCTCCAACGGCAATTTGGACAGCGTGATTTTTTTACTGGGTTCAGATGTCAAGTTGGATTCATCCCTATCTGCCCCCTTATTGCAGTTGCCGCCGTCGAAAGTAAGAGACTTGAGGTTTGGGGTCCATTCGAAAAAAATTTTACGAAGAATGTCGAATTCAGAAGAGTCTCCTGAATAGTATGAGTGTAGAGTAAGACTTTTGACATGATGCCCATGATTGGAAAAGAACTTGATTAGATCTGCAGGGACCTCGTCGATGTCATGAAAAAAGGTGGTCACATTTAAGAAATGAAATTTAGAACAGGGAAATTTTTGGAGTGGGTTGCCATAGCAGCTGTCTGTAAACTCTTCAAGGGTACCGACATTATTTTGAAACTTGAGCTGTGTCTCAATCCAGTAAAAACATATTTCTTTATCTTGTCGACTTGACAGTAGTTGAATGGTGGCTTCTTCTTCCCAATTTTTAGCAACGAGTCGCACATTAAACAAGTCTTTAGTCTCCAATTGCTGCATTAGAGATCGCAGCACCTGGAATTTAAAAAGTAAAGTAAAAGCCAAGCAGTTTATATTGTTAAAAATTAAAAAAAAAATATTTAGGTGTTCTTCTCGTACCACAGAATTATTGAGAGCCTTGTCCATTGAACTTATTGTATCAACCGCCGATATTTTCTCCATTGGATTTCCCACGCTTTGTTGATCAATCGACGACGGGCTCAATTTTAAATTGGGGTTTTCCTGGTTAATTACTTGATGAATCTAAATAATTGAAATTGTAAACCTTAAACTAACGTAGATTATACATTATCGCATCATAATTTTAATTGTTAAAAGGTATGAACAAATATAGAAAGTACATACATAGAAACGCTTTTTGATTGCACTTACAATGTCAATATGACTGGAGATTGTTGAAAGAGAAGAGCAATGTCCACATTCATCACTCTTGTTGTTGTCACACACTTTGCCTGCTTGTGCTTGCGAAGGTTTGCCCTGACCGTGACCTTTAACGAGAATTCGGATGGCTTCCACGTGCATCTCAATTTCCTTTAAAATCTTACATTGTTTCTGTCCTGAACTTTCTCCCTGTTTGATGATGTTTGTAAATGTTTACAAAACGTTCGTTCCCAATGCAAAACATTTGTTATTATTATTGGTCATGCAATTACTTTAATCATAAAGGTAATCGTAAAAAAGTTTGATTTAAATGTAAATTTACCATTTTACAAAAGCTTGACCTTCTCTCCCGCTTATCAGATGCTTCTTAAATATATCACCAGGATAATGTGAAAAATAATACTACACACTGTTAGGCAATTTTACGATTAGATACCTAAATGAGATTTTTTTAACACCGATTGTCGTGATAAAACAAAATAAAATTCAACTCGAGAATTATGAATACACAGCGACGCTGTTTAAAAAAAATCTAAAATCTATACTACGAGCTGGAAAATGACCACAGTGTGGAAATAAATAAATCTATATTTTCCGTTCAGACATAGAAATAGGAATAGAGACGCGATAAAAGGGTTAAAGGTCCAGCAACAAGGCGTACTACAGTGTGTATCACACTGTTTCATCAAATCATATAAGCATGCATGTACAAATATCGTCAACGTTCTTCCAAAAATGACCATGTAAGCGATTGTAGTTCCCATTATGACTTTAACAGAAATAGAGTTGCGATAAGAGATAAGGTTGAGAGATGAGAGGAACTGGAAAAAAGGCTCATACTGAAGTTCGTAAATTATGTACATTACACATCACACGTCATACACTATACATACACCAGTCATATAACAATATCCAACACCCAAAAGAACATCAAATCTCGTGAAAAATTCATCATATTTGTAAGATTTATGATTGATGATGAGATTTTGATACAATTTTCATGAAAATTTATGAGAGCATCAAAATTTACACCAAAGCTGGTACTTTTGACCAAAATCGTGTCAAAATCTCGTGAGAATTTTGAAACAGGTAATACTTTTTACAAGGGCCGTACAGTATACATAGTATGAATAGCAGCTTGTTTGCGAACGAAAAACATTTTATTCATCATCTTATTGCATATAAATTTGTTTTCAAAATCATGAAAAAATTCGACGTAAATGCTTGTTTGTCTTTTTTAAAGGGTTTTAGTTTTCAAGCAGTTTAAAATATTTTATTAGATTAATTCACGTTATAAGTGCATTTGTGTTGTACACGAATGTCTATATGAGTAGTTATTGAAAGTAAAAAATAAATAGATTTGCAGGCACCAACATTAAAAAATTGTTCATCTATGATCTAAATCTTCCTGACCATCTCCGACCTTCAAGAAAATCCGCGCACATAAAGCAAAATGAATGAAAACTCGCCCCTCAATTTAAAATAAAATACACAAAAGCTGTATATATGAAACATTAAAAATTCTTGTTTGAACCTCATTTATGTAATTTCACTCCGTCAATTTTCACTGTCAAGTTTTGTCTCTTTATCATCAAATCAAACGCGTGTGTTACTGCCACTCGGGAAAACATTTGAAATGTGAAGTCCGAAGAATACAGGTTCGGGTTGCGAGTCAGTTGGAACAGCTTCAATTCTGCAAAAACAGGAAACAACTCAAAATTAACTCCTTGTATTATTTGTGTTTTGCTGCTTTAATGACCAAATAATTTTACCTACTATTTAAGCATTTAAAAAAACAAAGCTAAAATACTTACTCGTCATGTCTAAAATTGAAGGACCCCGTTCCAATGTTTCTCCTCCATGACAATGCTTGCAGCAACGTTGTTTCTTCAGCATTCTACAAGTTTCTTGATCAAATCCGGTCAAAGCCTGGTCCATAATGTCGGTATAATCGTCAGAGTCTAATATAGGTAAATTAATACTCAAGTCTTCGATCAGGGATTCAGTGCAATATTTCCAGATACCGGAAAATATTCCAGGAATCTCACTCCATTCTTGATCTTCCAACTTCAGAATGAAAACCCGAACATTTGGATACAGATCAAGAGCCTGGCGTTGGAAATCGGGAGGAAAATAATGTTCATAAGCGGAAGGGCCAACGATAGTCAGTTCCTGGACTGTTGTACTGGAGTTGCAGTCATGGATAAGAGGATTGTCTATATCCGTAGTCGGTTCTGGATCTCCAATGTCGTCCAAAGTAAGCATTTTAAGTCGAGGGAAGTATCGTTGAACGGAGAGTCCACCGGGCAAAATTTTTCCTTGTCCTTCTCCCGATTCGGTCCATCCAAGAACAACAAACTCTTGTAAATTCTTCAAGATGGGAAATTCCATATCAGATGTCCAATCCAGCAAATCCAATCGTCCTACAAATTTAAAGGTTTTCAAAGTATCTCGACTCGACTGAAGAATGCGCAGAAGACTGGGTAAGAAGTTGCTGGATATAATTGTCTGGCAAAGATTTAGCAGGTCTACCTCAAGAAAGGTCAGTTGTGGATGAACTCCGGAAAACTCGACGATCTGAACCATCGTAAGCTCAGATTCATAATTATCCCATGGGAAACGATGAACCGCTCCAATTTTTCCAGATGATGCAATTTCTTTGGTAAACCAAAAATGGTCGTCTGAAATTGTCTTTAGGTTTGGAGCCGATAATAAAATATCTGTAATAAGGAGACTCCAATGCTGAGTTGCGTCATCTCCAACGTCCCGAGAAATTTCTAAATGTTCCAGGGACAAATTTGATAGTGTTTTCGATACGTCTTCAATCTGTTGAGTTGTTGGACTATATTCGAATTGGTCTATATCAAAATCTCCATCAAGAGTAAGGGACCTAAGATTTGGGGTCCATTCAAAGATAATTTTACGAAGGGTGTTTATAGAAAGGTCTAAGTATAGTCGTGCATATAGACTAAGATTTTTGATGTGATGCCCGTGATTGGAGAAGAAATTGACGAGATCTGCAGGCGCCTCCAGGTCCCACTTGGTGATATCTTCGAAATGAAATTTAGAACACGGAAATTTTCTGAGTGCGTTTCCATAGCAACTCCCTGTGAATTCCTCGAGGGTGCCGACTTTATTTCGAAACTTGAGCTCTTTCCTATTCCATTCAAATTTGACTTGACGGCTTGAACAAGTTGACAAAAGCTGAATGGTAGCTTCTTCCTTCCACTTTTTGGCCACGAGTTGTACATTAAACAAGTCCTTAGTGTCCAAATACTGGATTATAGTTCTCAAAACCTGGAGTTCAACAAGTAAAGAAAGGCAGGCAACAAATTAAAACCAAAATAACAAGTAGAGGTTTGAAATTTAATATAAAGGAAATGCCTTTTGTTTTTTTCTTACTTACCAAATAATTGTTGAGAGCCTTGCCAATCGAACTCGTATCAATCACCGGGACTATCTCTGCTGGGTTTCCCATGTTTTGTTGATCAAAATACGACGGACTCAATTGAAAACTGGTTTTTTCCTCGTTGATTACTTTATAAATCTAAAATCAAAGCAAGTTAACAGCATAAATTATAATATTATGTGTGTGATAAAATATTTTATTTTGTTTTAAACTAAAAATTAGTAATACGACACGGTATAGAATATAAGTTTTGTTAGAAAAATGCACAATAATTTATTTATTTGAACAGAAAAATGCAGCAGATTGACGATTATTAAATATGATTTTAACACAATATCAATATGATAAGCGATGGTTGAAAGAGGAGAGGAATTTTCACATTTATCACTCTTGATGTCGTCACAAAGACCCGGAAGTTCTTCCAAATCGCCATGACCCTTTAACAGAAGTTGGATGGCCTCTACGTGCACCTTGATGTCCTTCAAAATTGATGTCCATTGTTGTTGACCCAAAGTGTCTGCCTGTTAATTTAAACGATCAAAAGTCAAAGGTCATTTCTCCAGAGTACAATTTCATTAAACCTATTCATGTGTAGGGAACTTTAAAATTGAACACAATGATTTTTTGGTATTATGTATTATGCATGCATGTGTAAGTATAATTAACAACAAAACATACAGCAAAATAGTTTAAGTTTTTATGTAAATTTACCATTTTACATGAACTTGGCCTTCTCTCCCGCTTTTGGGTGCTTAGAAAAAATGTCACGTCACAAGTATCACAAATCATAAAAGCACTTGATTTGCGTATTTTGTATTTTATAGTCACACAATAAATGAATCAAATTAATTCACAATTCTTGAAGTGAATAGAAAATGGAAAACAACAATAATCAAAATGTCAAGTGTGGAACCAGCAACAAAAAGTTGGTTTCATTCTTGTCTTCTTTAAAATTTAGAATGCATTGTCCAACTTGTTTTCTTTGTGTTGTGTAAAAAAATTATCCTTCTCTTTCAGACAGAAATATACAATTGAATCGCGATAAGAGAGAAGGTTGAGAGTTGAGAGGGACCAGAAAAAAGGCTCATACTGAAGTTCGTAAACACTATACATTATACATTGCATGTACATTGTACATACGTCATGAGCAGTTTGCACGTTTCAAGTTCTTCGGCAGTTGTACCTACTAGAAATGCAGTCGCCAAAAAAGTTTGAACTGATGTTCACAAGGGACATTTCCCACATGTACCGTCGAGTTTGAAATGAGACCTACCCAGCCAGATAGGCCTCGTCAAGCCTCGTCGTAGGTCAATAATCCGAAAACATTCGTTTGTTTCACAGGTCTGTGAGAGCCCGCCAAAAATCAAAATTTTGCGTTCTTACGACTTGTTAAGGTCACAGATTGGGTCACAGGGTGGTCACAGCGAGCTTTCATTTATACGATTTGAATCAGCTTTAAATTATGAGCCAACTTTGTTTTTACAGTTACCCGAAATTAGAACTTTTTAAAAAAATTGTGTGTTGAAGCCTTTGTCAAAATGTACTTGCATTTTTACACGGGTAAAGAAATCGGATTTCAAGAGTTTGATTTCGTCCATCTCAAGGGACAATTTTTTTTAAGTTCAAATTTTGGGTAACTGTAAAAGAACAAACTTGACTCCGAATTTAAAGCTGATGGTTTAAATCTCGCTGTGACCACACTTTGACCCAATCCCTGACCTTAAAAGTTCAAAAGGACGCGAAATTTTGATTTTTTGCGGGCTCTCATGGATGTGTTTATGAATTCAAAAGACGAATTTTTGGATTATTTGACCTACTCGAAGAGAATCTCATTTCAAACTCTAGGGGACTTCTGGGAAATGTCCCTTGTCAGCAGTACTGAACATGGGACAGAAAACAATTAATTTGCTCATGTACATAGCTGGAAGCTACATTAAGGTCGCCTTTAATTGCCAAAAAGTGTTTGTCAAACACTATTACGTTTGTGGTTCAGCAACGTTGAACCAACTTTGTGGTGAGACTCGATGACAATAACAAAATCCGAAAACATGAAACGTCAGGATAAAACATACAGAGGTTCGCCAGCTCTCTGTCGCCAAACTGTTCAGTGAACGTTCACTGTCAATACTTTTTACGTCTGCATTCTTGGTTTTATAGTATATAGGTTGTTTATTTGGTTTATTTGCCAATTTGCGTAATTATTTGCCAAATGTGTGTAATCAAAACCAGCAAATGTGGTGTGATTTTGTCATACAAAATAAATATTATCCTTCGTCTACTCTTTGACAGAAGAACCAGCAGGAAAAAAATGATCTCCTTGTCGAAAATTCTGAAAACATGGGCAATGTTTGATTTGTTGTCACTCGGGAATATTGAAAAGGGCAAAAACATGACAAGAAAAAAGACACGGCGCAACACGAATTCATTGTTCGCGGTCTAAGTATTGTTTTTTGTTTCGTCGACGCGTGCTGTATCTACGTATAGTACATTGTTGTTTTTGAATTGTGATGCTCAAACAACGAAACTTGGTAGCCCGTAAAAAAATAATTTTAACCAATTTAGCTAAAATTTTCTGCACAAAATTCGCCCGTTATCCGGCCAAAATCTTCAGAATTCTGTTACGAATTTTCTGTTAGTTCAAAGAATTTTGCGGTTTTTGGCGGATTTCGATTACTTTTCTGGCCAAAAACTCGGGTAATTTTTTGGTGGGTCGAATTTCCAACAGAATTTGCGGGAAATTTTTGTACGGGAGCCGTCCCTGTTTTGCTGTGAACGAAATATTGTTCGTATGATTCGTTTCCTCGACCTTCGAGAGCGGACAGCGACAGTTCAGGCCTTCTAGCATTCAAGGTCTTTAGTCGGTTCATCTCGCGTTTTGTGCGAAACAAAAATGAGCAGAGGAAGAGTTGACATAGAAATATACTCCAAAAAACTTATGGCATTTTTTGCGTATTTTTCAAAACTTTTTATTCGTTACAGCTCGCCGAAGCTTTCTCAAAAGGAAAAATCTTGTACCTACAAGATGTTGAGTAGGGAGGAAAACAAGTGGAATTTTTACATATTGAGCATTTACGCCAAGATTGGTCTGCGTCCTCTAATGGTAGATAGGGAACGAGGTCAAATTTTGATGAAGCGGTCCAAAGTCTGGTTAACCTATTTTATAATGACCCTTATTTACACGATTCGCCTCACGGTTCAATTTTTCCGGTTGGTTTTAAAAATGAAGACCGAGCTGGTTAAAATTGATCAGCTTGTTTTCCACTTTGTTCTGATGCTTGGGTACAACGTATGATCACCTTTTGGATGTACACGGTATTTATTCAGCAGCCTTTAGAAGCTCAAATTGTAGTCAACGAGCTGTTCAAGATGGAGAAAAAAGATAAAGGTACCGCACAGTTTATGAAATTATCATACAAAATGCTTAAGGATTACCAAAAAATTGAGAGAACTTCGGTTTTCAAAGTAGTTTGCTGCTGACACTGCGACTTCAGTCAGGATTACCGTTTGGTTAAATGCACGAAATGTTCAAGACCATGAAATGCGACTAAGAGCCGCCCGAGGGGTGCCAAAAAGACCAGAAACGAGAAGAAATCAAACTTTCTCCTATAAAAAAAATCTTGTCCGAAAATCTCACAAATTTTGAATTTTGACACGATTTTGGTCAAAAATCTTACCAAATTTGATCAAATTTTGATATGATTTTCATGAATTGTCATGAAAATCGCACCAAAATCTCATCATAGATTGTCAGTCTTATCAAATCTCATGAAGTTTTCATGAGATTTTATTTTTCTTTGAATAAAATTTTATTTTATTTATCCAAAATTTATTTTACTTTTACCGGATATTTGGTTTTTGGTACCATGACAATTTAAAATCTGACAACTTTCAATCAAATAACATCATTTTGTTAATTTGGAGCGCTTAAGCGTTCGAAAATCCTGACTGATGCTGCGGTATCAACTAACAAGATTAACAGCATATTTGTGAACTAACAGTATTACTTAAGCAGTACCAAAAACTTGAGCGACATTTTCAATTTTTCAGGTTTCATTGGACCTCAACCGCGACCACGTCGACTGTTTACGAAATCCTTTGAGTATTCTCTTCATGAATTCGTGGCCCTGGTCCTCCCTTTTTCGGTTTCAGGCACGGTACTGCTTGTTGGGCCCATGTTCTTCATTGATCCAAGTCGATATGTGCTGCTGTACAGCAGCGTTCCCGTTGGCTACCGACACTGGACCCTCTTCTCCGCTCTTAACTTACTTGAAATTTCCATGTTCTTCATAACGGTAGCCACAAACATCTTTTGCCTTTGGTCCCAAATGTTATTCCTCCAAAAATGTGACTTGAAGTTTCAAACATTTTTCGAGGAAATCAGGTAAATTTTTTTAAACCATCATCGAATTTTTGAATACCGTAAAATACATGATAATATGCCTGGATAACTATTTGATAAATATTCGTAAGACTAAATTCTGCTCCATTTGAAAAGCACGTAGCAAGTTCCCCCATGACATATTATTAAGTGCTGGCATTTTGTAATGTATTTTACGGTATGCAGATTTCTGATTCTAGTAGCACTAAACTGTTCCAAACCCAGCCACTACAGTGTTTATTTGACCAAATGCGCGAATAATGTAAAAAGTAGTTTTTGTTCAGCAAATCTGGACCTGGTATTCTTGGCGATTCTTCTACCTCAAAGATGCTCAGGGAGGTGCGACAATTGGGCTTGTACATTCACCTGTTCAACCGCTGTCATTCCTCGATCATCTTTTCGTGGAAACTCGTGACCCTGACCATAACAATCCTTGGAGGGTTCTTCACAATACGCTACTACCGCGTCCATCCGTTCACTGTGCTGTTCACGGCATATATCGGCATCAACTGGGTGGCGTTGTATGCCATCCTGTATGACAAGGCGTTTGCGGTGGGGGACAACTGGAAGAAGGTTAAGGGTCAGCTGAGGTTGAGGGCCAGGCTGTCGAAACACAAGGTCTATTGGAAAGGAGGCAAGATGATCGAGTTTCAAAAGACTATTCGGAGCATCCAAGAGGTTGGAGTGAGAGTGGGGAGCTTTCATGTCATGGAGAGGATTTCCACGCCAACTTTTGTCCATTTTGTAGTTAACAATGTAACCTCTCTTTTGATGACATTTGCGTAATCGTACTTACATAAACTTTTGAATATGTACCAAAAATATTTTGGAAATTCTCACTATTAAGATGGATTTTTTTTCAAAAACTCACATTTATAAAATTTTAAATTTTACTCTGGAGGACATCATGACATAGAGGTCAATCAAAATCATACAAATGTACGTTGTGGGTTGTGGCGTTTCATGGCCCTAAAAGAGCACTTGTTTTATGAATAAAAAAAAATAATTTCAAAGGGAAAAATAGTTGCTGGAGTAGAATGTTTTTTATTCTAAATTTTTAATTTACCCGCCATTATTCAGCAAGGATTACCTGCTTCCTGTTAAATTAGTTGAACGATTAATTTTGACCTCATTACCGCCTCTTTTTTGGTTTATTCTGCTTCTGCTTCTTTAATCTTGTTATATAGGTAGTATTTCTCTAAAACTAAATATATGTCGTGATATGGGGCGAGAATAATGCGTGACGAAAGTCGACGGGATCGCGCAAAACTCCAGCTTTTCCGGTAAAAATTCTTTGGCGTTTCAACAAAATTCGACGAGATCGCACAAAACTTTGACTGTTTTGGAAATTTTTTGGTGCCCCAACGAAATTCGACAGGATCGGAAAAAATTCCTCGTTCGCCATTAAATTAACTGGATGATTAATTTTGACCTCATCATCGCCCTTTTTTTGATTTATTCTATTTCTGCTTCTGCATCTGCTTCTGTATTCTTTCGCGGGCTCGTCTGCGGAATTAGGAAAAGAAAATAATACACACACATACATAATATCCCTTAGAAAAAAAAATCTGGGCTCGGGGTTTGATAAAATTTTGACACGCATTTGGTCCAAAATCTCATCAACACTTTTATGATATTTCATCAAAACCTCATCAAAAGTTGATCAAAATTGATAAGGTTTCTTGACGAGAATTTTTTCTAAGAGTAAAATAAGTAAGTAAGAGTTTTCAATTAAATAAATTATAAACAAGTTAAGCTATACAGTATTTATATCATTCCTTATTGCGTATTATAAATGCGTTTATATCATTACTTACTCGGCCTCTTGCAAAGCCTCATTTCCCACGATGCTCACTTTCAAGAAATTAAGAGCGGTGTAGTGCAGATAGAAAATCAGGGTCAGCAGGCAGAAGAGATGGAAATGGAGGTGAATGAAGAGGCAGAGACACGTTACCAGAACCGACCTATTTTCTGGACTGAGGTAAAACAGCAAGGTGAATGGGTGCTCCTCATACAACAAGTAGAGGTAAGGGTACAACAACAAGGTCGAACCAAGTGGACCTAAGCTATAGCGCCAAGCTTTTAGACTCGATTCCCACCTTTTTATTGTTGGTGTGTCATTTGTTGTTGCATCTGTAGAAGGCCAATAAGTATTTTTTTGCAAAAAATTTGCATTTATCAACTTTTATCTACTGTTATTTTAGTTTTTCAATGCATATTGCTCCGTTTAAAACTTACGATTCATGGATCGCTCATGTAGAGATTTGAGCGCCTCGTTCCACCAATTTACGGTATACTCTAGGTGATGGTCAAATAGAGCGTAGGCAAAGCCCATGAGAGTAGCTTGGGAAGAAATGAGGAAAAAAGTCAAGAGTTTATCCCATACTGAAAGGTACCTTGTCCCATCTGCCCTCCGATTCAATTCAGATTCTTCGAATGACCCATAAATCAACCGCACTATTAAATAATGGCAAGAAATGAAACCTCCTAGATATACCGCTTGCCACCGAAAATTAAATTTGCCTTGCCGTCCTTCGATTATGGTCAGCTGCCCCGTCTCCACATTGATCTTGAACGGGACTCTGGGCACGCAAAATTGGAATAGGCTGTCAAGGATGTTAAAATTTGGCTTTAGATCGCCCAGGGTTAACGACGCCATTTTTACAATACTGACAATTAAATTCTTGAAGCACAGGCCTTTAAATGAGTAAACGGTACAGTTTTTATATGTTCACAGTAAAATGCTTTGGAAACAAATTGAATTAGAAAAAATCAAAGAGAGTTTCTCAAGCTATAGAAGTAAGTTGCCGAAGTATGCATGTATATTTTGTCTGTGCTTATTTCACTCTGGTCTTGCAAATGAAGAATATGTATGGAGTATGTATAAAGTGGACGGAGAGAGGACCATGTATCGATTTCAAATGTTTGACGACGATTTGGGTCACACTACGCAAAAGTTTGTTCTGTTTTGTTACCTTTGTCCGAGCAACCGCTGGGAAATTGATGAACATATTATTCTCTTTTGATTAAAGCTCGTGGTGACAGCTTTATACTTACTCAGCTTTCTTTATTCTTTATTCATGCGATATTTCTGAGTGTACATAGATATGACACAAAATGGAGCGTTAATTATAATCGAAGGAACGTCCAAAGTATAGTACAGTATATATATGTGGTATCAGTACTATGTAATACAGAACATAATTAGGTATCGTCATATCTCGTTCAGGCATAAATATCGGAAATTGGTCCGATATTTGTTACTCGGCCTCTTGAACATCCTCATTTTCTTTGATACTTGCTTCCAAGGATTTTAGACCTATCCAGTGTAGATAGAACATAAGGGTCGCCATGCAGAAGGAGTGAACTATCAGTTGAATGGAGAGGCCGCAAAAGGTCACTATGGGCGTACGCCATTCTGGACTAAAGTAAAACACCAGGGTGAGCGGGTGCTCGTAAAACAAGTAGTAGAGGTAAGGGTACAAATACATGCTCAAACCGGCTAGTGGGCACCTGACAAAGCGCCAAGTTTTTAAGTACGATTCACAATCTTTTACTGTTGGTGTATCATTTGTTGTTGCTACGGCACAAGGCAAAAATACAATATTTTACAAATACTGAATTTGTCATCAACTTTTTCTAGTAATATTTTTTTACAATGCGTTTCTCGGTTTTAAACTTACGGTTAATGGATCGTTCATGTATGCAGTTGAGGGCCTCGTTCCACTCTTGTACGGTCGTCTCTAGATGAGCGTCAAATAGAAAGTAGGCATAGGCCATTAGAACAATATTGGTGAGCATGAGAAAATAAAGCTCGTATTTGCCGCCAAATAAAACGGAGCCTCTCGCCTCCATCTTTCGATGCCATTCTGTTTCTTCCCAAGACCCAAAGAAATTCCACACTGTGAAATAATGGTACAAAGTAATGAGTCCTGGAAGTATCGCTTGCTTCCGAAAGGTAAATTGGCCTTCCTGTCCTCTAATTATGGTCAGCTGCCCCGTCTCCACATTGACCTTTAGCGGGACTCTGGGCACGCAAAATTGGAAAAGGTTGTCAAGGATTTTAAAATTTGACTTTAAATCGACCAGGGTCAACGGCGCCATTGTTGCATAAATACTGACAGTGAGGGTTAAAATTCAAAATTCAAAAGGAGAGGGCTTTAAAATAGTTCAATGGATAGTTCTTACAAATTTACAGTAAAGTATGTTTGAAAAAAAAATTAATTTTAGTTGGTCAGGATTATTTCGTAAATAAATGTGAATGAAAAAGATTTCCTCAAAGTATCGAAACAAGCTGCCTAAATATTGTCCCTCTGCACATGTTTGATACACTCTGTTCTTTTAAATGAAGAATATTATGAAGTGAATGGAGAGTGGAGTATCGTTTTGAAAATGTATTTAAAATGTTCAAAAATGGGGTTTTTACGTGTGTGTGAGACAACGATTTGGGTCACACTACTTAAAAGTTTGTTCTGTTTTGCTCTTTTCTGTCCAAAGAAACCACTGGAAAATTAATTGAATATTCTATTTTAATTAAAGCTCGTGGTTACCCCTTGATTAGGGGCGTTGATTGGAACCGAAGGAACTTCCAAAATAAGTACATTGTACATATTTCCTTTGTACTTTGTAATACAGAACACAATTATTGCTATATGTACCTACATAGTTCAGGTAAATAGAT
>JAQIVE010001049.1:0-28347 GCA_034698285.1 Sminthurinus bimaculatus
TATGTATGAGAGGGAGTTGTCAGTGTGAAAGTACAAGTTTTTTGGTTGTGTACATCGGACATGCATAATAAATAATATAATATACAATATTATGCTTGTATGAATTTTTCAGGCTACCAAAGCGGCGGACTTTAGTGCTGTGAAGAGTATCCAAACGCTCGTCTCGGAGTGTGAAGCTCATC
The DNA here is from genome assembly GCA_034698285.1 of Sminthurinus bimaculatus. Lineage (NCBI taxonomy): Eukaryota > Metazoa > Arthropoda > Collembola > Symphypleona > Katiannidae > Sminthurinus > Sminthurinus bimaculatus. Next base: position 183 of record JAQIVE010001049.1, read on the forward strand.
GAAAAGCTGTGCTGCAACTGAGGATCACGGGCGCGTCAGAGCATCTAACAATCACATGTCCGAGTCTACAAGAGGCTGAGAGTATTGCTGACCTCCTAGATGGATATTGCAGAATGCTTTCACCCTCTCATTCTTCCCTATGGACTAGAAAAGGTACTTTCTTTCAACCGTTGTATTTCTTTATATCACCTTTTAGTCAATACAACCACGTAGAAACCCATCCTGGGTTTCTTCCTTTTCCAGGTCTCCCGTTTTCACTACGATGTACAACCTTTGCGTTATTCATTCCATCAACTCAATTTATATCCAAGGAATTGTTCTATTATGACGGTGCCACCCTCCTTTCATATTCTTGCTTCGAATTTCGTCGTATTTCTTATTTCTTCCCCATTTCTTTACTATATATTACCATGTATGCCATCCTTTCCGTTTAATTTTTATTCTATACCTATATACATATGCCTTGTACAGTTACACAAATTTGCTGGATAAGGTAAACTCGACACATACTACTCATCCATCAGGCCATCAGTTTACTTGTTATATCTTTCCCTTGAATTCGAATGTCAACTCTATACGCTCACAAAGACGCATACTACATTGTATGTGTATTGTACATATATTTTGCTTACACTTTTATAGAGAAGAGTATGTACTTTTAGAGTATTTATAGACCACAGGCTTTAAAGGTCCGTCATGTTTGTAGGAAATGTTTTTTACGTGCATATTTGATGCTTATGACGAACATCGCCACTTCCACATGTCTGTTACTTCCTTTTGGAAAAATTGTGCGAGAAAAATTTCCGGGAATTTTATTGTCGTGTTTTACACATTTGTCGTGTGCGTCTCGAATTTGTATTTTGTTATTTTGCAGCTCCCTACACTTTGTTACCCGATGAGTTGGAACCTCCTTTAAACTTGTGTTAGGTGCAAACTATGTACATAACTAGTAAAATTCTGGGCTGTATTTTTTAGGAAAACACAAGTGCTGTTACTGCATAGATAACATAATACCTACATAGTAATCTTTGTATGTATGTATACAAACACATACGGCTTATGAGCAAATTGGTATTCCTCTTAAATAAAGCTTTGCACTTGTACAAGTCATAGTACAAGGATCTCTTCATTCAGAAGCTCACCAGTGGGGACACGTGTTCACCTTATGGTTAAAATTCGAGCAATATTTCTGTACATAGCATACATACGTGATGTTATAACTATGACAACTAGACTCGCCTAACATTACTGTAATATGTAGATACATGTATTGTCATAGACTATTTTTATCTCTTTTTCTTTTTAAAATATTGATGCGAAGTTGATGAATGGGAAAGATGTGATCGTAATCGTATTTCAATACAATATTACTTTGTATATTGAACTGTGTTGTGTTTGATTTCCGAAACTTTGCGATATTACGTCATTTACGGTATTTGTTACATGAATGTTTTTAAACTACGGTATTCGGGTTAGTTTTAACGGTTGAGAATTTCCTCATGCCCCTATACTAGTTTAAAAACATATAATATTATATAGGAATTGCAAAGGCAAGGTAATATATTATGTACATACGAAAAGGGAATGGTGGTTAGTTGGTACTGTTTTACAACATGCTTTTTTAAATACTAAGTATGCATATTTATTTAAAAATTTCAAGTCCGATGAGAGACAAGGAACAAGAGTTTGTGAAATGGAAAAGACTATAATGCTATTAAATGCTAGTATGTATTTAGTATTTGCTACATACTCTAGAAAAAGTATTGCGTATGTAGTATATACAGCACAAAGCCGTAAAATTATTTTGATGCGTTTTCATGTTGGGAATAATTTCTTCGTATACTCCTTATATTTGTACATTGTACATAGTCAAGAATAAATTTTTGCAGTTTTATGACGATAATGTACAAAAGTTGTACATTGTACATGTACATGCTAGAAGTGGGTACTACTGGAGTTCATTATTTTCTACTTCGTTTTTCCTGCTGCGTATGCGTTCTCAATGATGATGTATTGTGAGTGAAGAGTGAAGAGCATTGTGTATGTATGTACAAGACATTTCTAAAATTCTCCGGCAACTTTTCCTAATGGGTCATAAAACATGGGAGGCAGATGCACATAACATTAGTATATATTATGTATCAAATTTTGAAATGAAGTAGAAAATGAAACTTTGTACGTCGTCGATAAGTGAAGAAGCTTTATATTTCTACTGTAGGTAGATTTTTAAAGTTTAATCCCTGAGAAGATCTTATGCTAGTTTATAAGACATGAGACATGAAGTTTATTAAAATTATTTTAACTATTAAATTGGGAAAACGATACCATCAGGCAATTGTAGTAATCTTCAATTGTAGATTAATTTTTATCATAATATTATGTACAAGAGTGGGTGCCCACCGATGGCGGGCTGTTTTTGTTCAATTCTGAGATGTGAGTACTTGAAACAGCATTGCAACTTTTTTCTATAAAATATGAAAGTATTAAGGACAGATACACATCCCTATAAATCCATTATTCAACGTTAACGTCATGTAAATGGCCGCAATTCAGTACGACATTCATGTTTTACTACCCTGTGTCATCAAGCTCGTTGTAAAGCGGTGACCTCAAACCGTAGATATTATGAATGACGCCGCCGGACAATGTGCAAAGATGACCTCAAATGATACGGAGTGGTAATGGACATAATTCATAGAGAACAAAAATACCCTCCAAACAATTCGCCCCGGATTCCCTATAAAATGAGGTCATAGCGTTACAGAGGACATGACGTCGTCTGATAGTGGCCAAATACGCAAAAATGACCTCCAATGATAGGGAATGAAAATGGCCATAGTTAATAGGGCATGATAATGGTCATACATAATAGGGAAGGTTAATGGCCTGAAACCATGGAGTAAAAGAATTCCCAATTAAATAAGGTCATAGAAGACGATTTGAAATGATTTAGGAAGTTCACAATTTTGGGTTTCGATTTGGCTAGTACTATCAATTCAACATAAGGAATTTTGTAAATTAACTTTAATCTTTGAATTTTTGTATTTCTAAGCTGCTACTTTTAGGAGTTGCCCATGTGTAAAAGGTTATACATATTTATTTCTCAATAATATTCCACGTTTTTTTTTTCATTAGTGCTAATGCAATGCCACAAGTTTTTACCGTGGCATGACACAGTATTTGTTATTTACAAAATTAGTTTTGTGATGTTGTACAGATGTTTTTTCATCTTACGTGTTTTGGTGTATCTATGTATTTCATAAATATAGCACAAATATTTATTTCGTAGTTTTTTGTAATGTAGATTTTAAATGAACATCATAGTTTATAGAGCATAGATATCGCTAGCACAATAATATACTTAAAACTTCATTATTGTTGGCTTTAGTTTTTAGCATTCGTACATAGCCCTTTTGTTTATGGGTCAGTGCGGCTCTAAATTTTGTATGGAATTCATAAAACTTTAGTTTTAAAGATGAGCTTGTGCATTGTAAATATGTACTTACGAACACAACGACTTAAATGTAGTACTTCAGTTATATATTTCATTTTATAATTATTTATTCTTGAGAAAACAAGCCGACGTTGTTCATTACTAGTATTTGTTTTACAATTACTCTACCTTTACTGTATAAAATGGTCGTTATATTTTAACAAACTTGTTAACTCTTCGTTTCAATTATGAATGTAAATATTTTGCCTTGTTTTGTATTGTACATTTTGGCATTAATATGACAGTGTGGTTACATATTTAGACTTTATGTGACGTGAATTAATGATCTTTGGCGATGTGACAGTTGGTTTGTAAGACATTTACGAATTCGATGTGTGAAATCAGGGAATAGCAAATAAAAATTTCGTTTCTTGGCTACAATACAGATATTCACCCACCACGGTATCGCCAAGGAAGTTTAAGCCGGAATCCAAGTGGGTCAAGATCAAATAGTCCAGTCGATTGCAGTAAGCATCTTTCGATGGATGACTACGCGGAAATTGTTGACGAAGAGGGTGATTATTCTATCCCTGCTTGTGAGTTACCATATTGAATCATTTCAAAAGTTTTGGTTTGGATGGCTAAATGTAATGTATGCACATACATAGCTTTCTTCTTTATAAATTTACTAATTTCGTCTATTACAGCTCATGACTATGAATTGGACCGGTTAAGTGTTGAACTGGGGGACATTATTGGTCAAGGTATAAATTGATAAAAAAACTACAATATTTACTAATTTTATGTATATTAATTTGAATTTCTATAATATTATTATGTACTTATTTTGAAAGTTTGAAGTTTTAATAAAAATTATTTTGAAACTTAGGAATGTTTGGAGATGTTCATCAAGGCAATTACCGTACAAAAGATAGTGAAAAGGTTCCTGTTGCTGTGAAGACATGTAAACTGGATGCAGATAGTGCAACACGAGATCGGTTTTTAGAAGAAGCCTGTAAGAATCATTTAACTTTTATAAACATTTTAAGACTATGCGTGTATGGATTATGGATGAAGGAACAACGATTTTTTAAGAACAAAGAATATGCATTTTGTTCATAGTTTAGACTTAAAACAAATGGAGTAGTTTAAATCTTAATAAGACTACGCAGAATAGCTACTTTTAAACATGTTTATGCGCCTACCTATGTAGAAATTATGTGTGTGAGTTGTGCATTACATAAAATTAGCGTAGTAATGACTTAACATGCATATGATCTGTATTTGTGAATGATTTTATTCTGAGGCGCAAAGAACAAAACACATATCATGTATCATGTTCACATTGCACATGTGTATATTACATATTATGTATGCATGAAAATATATATTATACATTTAAAGATAATACAATGTTGCGTCAAAAATAGGCTTATAACATAATGTTAAAATCGCTTAGGCAGTTTCACGCATAGTTATGATACCCTGTATATAAATGTGATACATTAGTTATAAGAAAGGAGTGATAGAAAGAATGCAAACAAACATAGAGTCACAAAGCCAAGAGTGACTCAACCTACTAGATATAGCGGGAGGACACGAAACGGTAGTCTTAACAACATCATCAGTTGAGTGACAGCCATGGCCAATGTATACTGACTATCCTGTATGTGCACTGGGACTTGGAGATCGTCTTACATTACCATTTAGTTATGGCCAGAGGAAAATGTTTGTGCCTCAAATAGCTGGCACACATCTTTTTCTCACTCGCACCTTAATTTGGTCTACATTCCTATTTATTCCTACTATAGTATAAAAAAAATATAAAATTACAATATGAATATACAACGAAACGATAAGAACACAGGATCAGTTTATTTAATGCTTTTGCATCATTCAAAAAAACTCCTGCGCACATTAGCCTAGGATAGATATATGCTAAAAACGGGAAATATTTACACTAGCCTACAATTTAGGGAAACGGCGTGTTATGTATATATGGATGGATTCCGATTCGAATTCACATTGAGTATCCAACATTGTCAGTCAAGAAACAAAGAACGAAACGACTAGAAATGAAGATGAGATGAAAAGCAGTGTTGAGCTTGTAGAGAGTTGTAAACATAAACATGTGTAGCAGCAGCTTACTTTAGATTTTGAGCACTTGTGTAACCTTGTTGTAAACTTTTAGTTTACATATATACATGTACTCTCTAGCCACGTCAATTTGGCGAGTCTATTTTTTTCTTCATTTTTGTTTTATCCATCCTTGTGGCGCGAAATCAGACTATAATAAACTAGAGCTAAGTCTATTTATCTCATGTGTAGAAACATTTTCATGTATATCATAAATAGACGTAGCTCTAGTTATTTGTAGTCTGATTTCGCGCCACAAGGATGGATAATAAAAAAATGAAGAAAAAAATAGACTCGCCAAATTGACGTGGCTAGAGAGTACACATGGCTGCATACTATGACAAATTCAGTGTTTACTGAAGAGAACAAGGAAAGGAAAATAATAAATTTTTATCATAACAGAGGGGATGAATGTAGGTTAAAATAGTTGAATGTTACTTTGATTTGTACTGTTGAGAAATAATAATGCTGTTTATATGTTTACATAAATATATTTCTTGTCAACTATGTATATTAAGAATAGAAATACAAGCGATAGGTGATACGGAGAGAAAATCAAAAGCGCTAAACATAATATGTATGTAGGCATTTATTGAATCTTGGATACATACATGCTCCCTTTTATAGTACTCATTGTCCCTGTAATATTATATAATTTAGTGAGAGTCGAAAACATCTGGTTATGTACTCTGTATTCCAGATTCAACATGTTGGTTATTATTATTGTCTATAAACATGCTTACAGAGCAAAAAGATTCATAATGTAGGATGAAACATTTGTTTTCACCCCCATGCAACATTCAATGTTAGAAGTGTTGCATTATACGTTATACATAGTTCAACGTTAAAAACATTGTGTACTTTAACCTTTTCACGAGATCCTAAAAAATTTGAATCATTTCATCCCTTCAGAACATATTGAATGCTTAAATGATGATCAAGCATCATAAACATACATTTTTTTTTTCATATTTTAAATTATTGCTGTTGTGTAAAATGATTGTCCTTAACATGTTAATTCCTTTGATTGGTTTTAGATATAATGCAGCAGTTTGATCATGCTCACATAATAAAATTAATTGGAATTTGTTCTGATACTCCTATATGGTAAGCGAATTTTTTAAACTATTTATCCACACTTCTTATTGATAAACATGTTTTACAAATGTGAATTTGTCAGTTCCAAACGTAACATATTTATTTTGGGGTTTTTTTTATACCAGGATTGTAATGGAGCTTGCAGAATATGGAGAAATGAGAAGTTTTCTACAGAGTCACAAACACACTCTTGATTTAGCTACGCTTATACTTTATACTTTTCAATTATCTACAGCATTATCTTACCTAGAGTCAAAGAAATTCGTTCACAGAGATATAGCCGCTAGAAATGTATTAGTTTCGGCTCTGGACTGCGTTAAGCTGGGCGATTTTGGTCTCAGCCGCTGGATTTCCGACGACCAATGTTATTACAAAGCTTCGAAGGGGAAATTGCCGATAAAATGGCTTAGTCCTGAAAGTGTTAATTTTAGACAATTTAATTCAAAATCCGACGTCTGGATGTTTGGGGTTTGTATGTGGGAAATATTAATGTATGGAGTAAAACCGTTTGCTGGTGTTCAAAATAATGATGTGATAGGGAAAATTGAAAATGGAGAAAGATTGCCAGTAAGTCATATTATACTTTATGTTACGCACGTTGTTAAGCTTTATACATGCAATAATATTTGACATCATTGGTACTCTAGGATTACATTTTTGCAATAGTAAACTGATACGTTTATTTCATTTTTCTAGTTACCGCCCAACTGCCCACCTCGTCTTTATGCGGTACGTGTAGTTATTGTGCATATATTTGCTACTTACTTGACTATTATTTAGCGGTGGCAATAGAAGTGAAATTTATCATGCATAACTACAACTACTAGGAATGACCCCACATAATTATCCTTCCGAAAATATTTATTTACAAATGTAATACAATGTTCATTTATCTTTGGCTTATATTGACTGTTATTTCAGATTTTAAATCAGTGCTGGGCTTACGAACCCTCTAAACGACCAACGTTCCAACAACTCAAAGAATCTCTCTAGTAAGTATACATTTTTAGTATAATATTTTTGAAGGTACCTAAAACTACTTTTAAGTTTTTCATTTTTGCTACAGACCAGTATTAAATGTATATTGTATGATTCATAGAGACTCTTGGTGAGGAAAGGCATAATCTGTATAGTAACATTGATTGCATTTTGTATTTTTTTTTCTATGTGTAGTGACATTTTAATAGACGAAAGGCAACAGCAAAAAGATACGGCAAGGAGAGAAAATCGACGATTGCAAACCATGTCGTGGGGTAATAGAAAATTTTGACTATCATTAAACCAGTATATAAATCATGGGAGAAAGTTAATCATATTAAACATGTGGCTCGAAATTCTTATAGTCGTAATAATCTGATTCTTTTACACAGCATCTTCTGCGTCTGATGAGCAAGCCCCTGCTAAACCACCTAGAATAGAACGACCTCCAGTTTTAGGTGACAGTCAACAACAGCAGACGGTGAATACCTACATTGTAGCTCAGAATCCTGAAGTTTTAACACAAATTATGAGGGATAGTGAATCGAGAGGATTGAATCCCGCTACATACACTACTCCTGCCTCTGCCTTCAACACATTAGCGGTAGATTTTGTGAATGGAACATCCGGCTCACCGAAAAGAAAACTCAAAACCAAGAGGGAGGAGGGAGGAAGTCTCATGAATTTAATGGACACCTCAGCCTCTTGCTCCTCTCACCACAATCATACGCAATCTCTAAATCGAAACTGTAGTACTTTGTCCAGTCTAGGAACAATAAGCACTAGTTCTAGTTCAGACATATTTAATTTGTCTTCTATGAGTACACCTGGTGGCTCCAAATCAGCTTCCAATTATGGATTAGATAAGGTCGATATGAAATATTGATTATCAAACATATTTTCTCCTTAAACTAACATTTCCTTTTAATATGATTTGAGTTTATTAAGTTTGTTGATTAATTTCTTGGTTCCTTGTTTTTATGTGCAATAATATTAATTCAAGCTTTTTTTTGAAAATCTTTTGGGGATAACATCGCTGTAGTAGCACAAATATATATATTTTTGTGGATTCGGATAATAATTATTTTGCATGACGGGAATTTCAGTCAACCTTCCTTTTTGAATTTTAAATAGAATCTATTCGTGGGTTTTTTCCTCTTGTTTTTCTTTCCCTCGGTCATAATAATGATTTTTGAGAGCCGAAACTTTAAGTAGTCTTTAAACTTTAGATAAGCAAATAATTTCCAGTTTTCGGATTCTAAAATATTTTTTTTTTTTAATTTACGTTTTTGATTTTTTCTCCAAAAAGCTACAAAAACGTTGTCTATTATAAAATACACTTTTTTGAATACAGACGACGATGCTATTGTACTTCCAGTATGTCTTGGTTTTGGTTTTTTGTTGGTGAGGTGTTTATTTATTTTTGATTTTTGCACGAACTATTTTTGTGTTGTTCGTAGGTGAAAATGGTATAATTTGACATCTTACGTTAATTTTTGCGTGTATTGTGTACATACGTTTTTAATTTATTTTATTATGTGGTCATACTTTTTTTGCATTTATTCTCTATCTGAATTTTCAAATATTGTCTCTCTTTTTTATTCAAAAGTACAAGCACTAATGGTACGAAAACGACAATGCAAAGTGACTATTTATATTTTATCGTTGATTCTTTACGTTATACTTTACAGGATACTAAAAACGGAATAGACCCTAGTACAGATATTGAACTGAGGTACAAACAGGAATTAGAGCAAAAGTTAAGGGAACAACAAAAACAGTCTGAGGAAGACAGTCGATGGCTAGCTGAAGAAGAAAATAACCTGGTAATAAGCTACTTTACTAGACTATTATACGTTCATAATGAGTATTTAACAATATTTTATGTAAAAGTATTAACACATAAATAGGAATTACATGTATTATTCAACAGCCTATATGTACCTATACTGAGCTGATTTGTTTAAAATTTTAGAGAAAACGTCTGTCAATTACAAATAGCACATCTGATCGATCTGATTCTGATTGCGGGGATATTCCAAATGAATCTCCGGGGTTTTCACAAATTGGTGGTGATGGACCAATTTTGAATGGAGCCTCGGAGGAGAAAACCATTATTGTTAAAGTACGTTACCTCAAAAATTACTAAATGGCATAATAGTCCGGATAGGCGGTAGACATTAGACATGAAAAGTTTTTCAATAGCAACGGAAAGTCAAAAATTGTTCAGGTTTTTATTGTCCACGTCTACCCGTTATAAAACCCCCACTATTATTATATGTATGTATTATGTATAATGCTACTCTGTTTAATGAGAAATGTATGCATAATATTTCCCTTTCTTATGCAGAAAATAACACCGACGCCCACAGCGGATTTGGATAGATCGAATGATCATGTGTATGATAGTACTACAAGTGTTGTGCGAGCCATAATGGAGCTATCCCAAGGAGTACAACAAACAGGAAGAGTTGAATATTTAGAACTTGTTCGTAAAGTTGGTCTTCAACTCCGAAATTTATTGGGTAGCGTTGACGAGCTTGTAGATATCTTTCCAGACACCGCTAAGCATGAGGTAAAACTATTTTCTTCAGCCTCAATATTAATTTCGAGCAATGAATTCAGACTTTTTACTTTTGTTTGTAGTTTTTATGTTAGAGTTTCTACACAGACGTTCTAAAGTATGAATTTCTTTGTCTTTCCATGTATATAGGTTGAAATGGCTCATCAAGTTTTATCTAAAGACATGAAAGACTTAGTTGCAGCAATGCGTTTAGCGGAAAAATACAGTTCAACAACATTAGATATGGAATACCGAAAGTAAGTTATTAGTTATTAGCATTCAATTATAAAAATTTCCTGTATATAAAATGTGTTTCAAAATTCTTGAAAAATATCAAAAACTGATTTTGATTTTTTGAAATATCTACAGAGGAATGCTTTCGGCTGCGCACGTTCTAGCTATGGATGCGAAGAATTTACTAGATGTAATTGACTCTATTAGAATAAAATGTCCAGAAATAGAAGAAAGAATATTTAAGAGTACTGGTGTAAGAGAGAGGGTTTGAAAACCAAAATCACTAAAAACTATTAAAACGATTATAAGTAATACTAAATGTCAAAACTGACCCGAATACTATAAAAACTATAACGGTAAAATTAGTAATTAAGTATCGAAGATTTTACTTTGAGTTTTCTTCAAAGACTTTAAAGACTTTGTCATTTAAGATTAATAATTTATGATCAACAAATTAAGATAGTTATTACTGTCAATAACTGTATGATAAAACTGATTTAAACTTTTCATATGCTTAACTGCCACATTTACACATACATATATATAACTCTGTAAGTACTATAAAAATCAAATTCAGGATCAATATAAGCCAAGTGTTTGTATTCATAATTGACAAACTTGGATTACTTCGAGATTACACTCAAATACTATATATATATATAGGTTAAAAATTAATAAAATCAGGGAAAAAATCATCACATTTAACAAGAATAATAAAGAGATAATTATAACCAAAACGAAAGATAATAATATATTACGGAAACTTGTTAAGTGTAAGGTATTAGCTGATTGCGATTGAACATTGGCTGAAAGTATAAAGTTAAGAATTAATAATAATAACCTTACCACGGTATGTACTTCGTACTTCGTCAATGTTGCATAACTATACACTTATAGTTATAAGTTATAATTATGAAATAGCCTATGAATATTTTTTAAATATTAATATTATTTATTACCGTTGTTAGAACAAAAGTAAAGAGTTTAACTATGTATTAGTCAAATCGAACGAGTCTTTTTTTAAGGCAAAGTAAATACTAGAAAGTAGTTATGCTGTGAGTTTAAAACAATTATTGTTAACGGGGTGAGCCAAATTATGTGTATTTTTTCGTTTCTCTAACATGGTTGAGTGATAAAATTCGTATATGATAAACTCCATATCGATAATGTATTGCACTTTTTGATTGCAAGGAGCTTCGAATTCTCGAATGGTGATTTTCACAGAGTTTTATCAAGATAATTTTATTACTCAACTTGTCACTTAAACTCGTGAAAATGGAGGATAGCATAACCTGGCTCACTCTAATTTCTAATTATTATTACGTATTTCGATGGCCAGCGAGTGTAACGCATTAATTTATCATTGCTGAGCTACTTATTTTGAGTAAATATATATATATATATATTATACAAGACTTTTGTGTGATTCTAGCAATCATTATTTAATATACTACATGTGTAATGTGTATATTATGTTATAGTGAAACAAATACCAAACAGTGACTTTTCGAATCTGTTTTTTTTTGTACGCTCACGGAATTCGTGAGCAACTTTATGTTATACACATACTCTTTTAATCTTCTAATTTACTATAATAACCACAATATTGTGAACAACGATATAACATTTAAAGAAGAAAGCAAGAAAAACTAAAACGATATTATGTTAATTCATAACATTAGACTATTACAACGTAATCAATTGATGAGCGCCTACATTATTTTACAGTGTATATATTATGTAAAAATGATGTATATATTACGCATCTATAATATTGTTATAGTTCAGTTGTTATTAATTTTGAGTTCATATCTGCATACAGAAAAACGCTTCACTGAAAAATAGTCAAAAACAATGAAGTGAAGGGAATGCTGAAGATGTGCTGGTGAAAAAACTAGTCAAATAAAACCACATAAATTAAATATATTTACATAATAAATAAAACTTTTCGTTATGAAAGTCCCCGGTAAAGAATTCCCCAAAGTATGTTAATACTTTCCTGTTTTTTTCCATATTCTTATAATTGTAGTTTAAAATGTATTTATCATTTGAACCTACACATCGCATATTTTATGTTTTTTTTAACGAAACGTAATTTCGACACATAGGAAACAAAAAGCAAAAAAAAAATCAACGTCAACAGTCATCTCCACTCCACAATATATTATTACTGTTTTACATACACACTAAATATACGTTAAATAAAATTATGCGATTTCGAGTTCATAATGTAGCGAAAACGAAAATAGTAAAAATATATAAAATAGAGACTCCTCGTAATATCTATCTTGTCTTGTGGTTGTGATGATCGCATTAAAAATTTTTGAAACATGATGTGTATAATATGATCTATAATATCACATTTTAAAAAACTAAAAATTCACTGGCAAATAAATATGATTAAAAAAAACTTGATGAGAAATAAGAAACAAAAATCTTAGCAAACACTTTTTGTTTCATAAGAAGCTAAATGGCTATTAGCTCATAAAGTACATACATGGAGAAAATTATGGTGAAAGTGCTATACTTACATACCTATACTAAATTTTGCTGACTATCAAAAATGCAATTAGTTACAGTATGTACGGCATTATATACATATAATTTATAATATATAGGATATAGGATGTTTCATAACGTGTGAAAATAATTAAACTACAACCACTCTTACGAGTAAAAACGTTAACTTGACTCAATCGCATGGATCAAGATTTTATTGAACAGGTCCGACTCCACATTTTAGGGGTGTAACATAATATATTTCGAGATGTAAAAGAATTCATTCATATTAACTTCTTACATCGGTTTGACTTCTCTTAATATCTAAAACTAAATAATAATATTAATAATAATAATTCATTATCATTAAATTCCGTTGATTATTTTTAAGCTACGATGTTGTTTGTTTTTTTTTCATGTGAATACATTATGATTTCTACACGCTGAAAAGTTGAAGCAAATATTTTTTACATATTACATTTCATACCTCTTCGGTACTATTTTATATTTCAGTATATATTTCTTAGGAATCGATTTTCTGATGTCTATTAACCAGAACTTGGTTTCACATGGAAATCTGGGATATCTTTGAAAGGGTCTTCCGCCTCTGTAAATGTATTTAACAAAAAAAGCATTAATGACCATCAACTTTCTTTTGGGACATGATCAAACATTTTTTAGAGATAAAAATTAAATGCTTGCACACGCGTACGATCATCAACTACGATAAAGTTAAGATTTCAAAAAGATAAAATAATACATACCGACAAGTCTAAACCAATGGCCACATTCACATCGTTTTTCTTCACCCTTGTAAAGCCACATATAGTTAATGTAGAAAGCGTCTTCGTGGCAGACACAGCCAATAATACGCGACTCATAGGCTGATGGAATCAAATTAGGTTTGTCTTTGGTGCCTGGACCTCTTTTTAATACCCTCATCCCCCATGGATCCTGTAACACAAAAATAGTATTGAGATTGGAATTATAATTTCTTGCAGACACATTACGCTGTAATAATCCTGTGCGATGCAGTAATTTAAGGTCATCGTTGTATACACTATCATGATTTAAACAATGGTCAACTATCGGTTAGACTCTAGAGTCTAGACATTCTATGCTGTATGTACACTTAATACGTTTTTGGCCTGCTTTTTGTTGAGATACATAAAAACAACAAGCAGCATTCTTAAAACCTATTAATGTTGGACTTACCGGATTACCACGAGCAATAGCTTCCAATTCTTTCCTTTCAAGACCAGTAGCGTGTTCCAAAGGATCTGGGCCATAAGCTGAAAGTTCATAAAACAAAAATTATGTCAATGCATCTTTGGTTGATTATTTGCTCTGTTTGTGTGTCGTATGTCGTGTACAAAATACAAAGGTATTTATTTTAAACTTTAAACCTATGATTGCTTCTCAACTCCCAACTCCCAACCCTTACAGTGTATGTATTTTTGCATCAATATTCAACATTATATTTTATGCATCGAGTAGCGAATACAAACAAAGGATAAAAAATATCAAATTATTAATTCGTAGTTCTCGATTGAAATAAATTATAAGTACAAAGGTCACGTATATAAAGTATAAAGAGTTGAGAGTTATTTAAAGCTTAAAACACAGTACAATTATGCATATGAACAAAATATTATGAGATTCCAAAAGTATGAAATGAAAGGTGTTTAAAATGTTTAAAAATATTACGGGATGTCTTATTTCGAGTAGCCATAACGAGTAATCCGGGTTGCTTGGCTAATTTGCTGGCCACTAAAGTTGTCCTGGACAAAATTCCGGCCATTTTAATGTAATTTTTATAACAACTTTCGATTGGAAACTATTGTACACAAGACAAAATTATGAATTTTATGGATATTCGATCCTCTTTTTCTGCAAATATTTTGCCAAATATGTATTTCAAATGTTTATGCTGTTAGAAATGTTTATCACATGATTGCTTTAGTTCCAATACCATAACACGTACCCGAACGCCCTGCGGTATTCTCAAAATATTTTGTGTTTTTGTGTCGGCTTTTGTCTTCAGAAATCTTAAACGTTTACTTAATTTTCCTGTCCATTAAAAGGTAAGGTCATGTCATTTTAATTACAATCATGCTTATATTTTAATAATAATCAACATTATTGTGAAACAATCTATAAAAACGAGCTTTGCTTTTCAATTTTCAATCTTTTTATGCTCATTTCTGTCTTCTGTCTCTATTTTTCTATTCTGCATGTATTTCATGAGCAATTTTTTAAAGTGTAAAAAGTAAAAAGTGCTGTTTTTGCAAGTAAGTAAGTAAGTAATTAATAAATCAATCATTTAATAGTGTCATTGTTGATTTGGAATTTCTTGTTTAGATACAGTCATGGCCTCAGGGGAACGTTATAACATCCATAGTCAACTGGAACATTTACAGTCCAAATACATTGGAACTGGACATGCTGATACGACGGTTTGTGATACTTAATTTGTAATTTGTTAATACGTGTATATTGGTTTTGAACTATTTACAAAACATTTTGTTGCATTCTATAAATGTAAAGGTTTTGTTTAGTTAAAGTCAATGTAAATGTGTATTTTTTTTATAGAAACATGAATGGGTTACTAATCAACATCGGGATACATTTGCGTCTTTCCTTGGTCACTATGATCTACTGAATTACATGGCTATTTATGAAAATGAATCAAAGGCTCGAGTAAAATTTAACTTAGTTGAGAAAATGCTCCAGGTATGTCATTTTGTTCTTGTGGCTCATTTATGCAGAAGAAAATCTTAATTTTTGTATGCTTATCATTTTGTAATATTTATCTTCATCGTTTGTACTTAATTATTATATTAACAATCTGTTTTTTTACGTTTTTTTTTCGTTTTAGCCCTGCGGACCACCTCCCGAAAAATCTGAAGACTGAACCTTTTGAAAATGATACATGCATAATTAATTACTGATTTATTTTAACGTTTTTGTTGTAAATATAAAAAATATTTAGGCTGTTCAGTATGCTATGTATAACCAATGTGATTTAACGGTTAGTTGATTCAATATCCAACCAAAACAATATATTTTTTAGTTTTTAGCTCATCAATTCAATTTAAAGATATAACACGTACTTAAAATATTTCATAATGAATGTAATCACAGTTTCATTTTTATATACATTCTCAAATTTTGTTTGTTTTTCAATTACAGATGGATTCTAACTAACATATATTTCGAATGTATTATCTATAATGTTGAGAAGCTCTTTGTTTTATACCCAGGTTTCCTTTATTTTCCCTAACTACACAAACTACATATTATACACGTATTCATTTTGAAGCTCATTCTTTTTACTGACATTCGTGTTTAATGTTTATATTTGTATAAATTTTAAATAAACTACTTGATTTATATATTTCATAATTGATAATATTGTAAATTGTGTCTCTTTGTTAATTCACGTTCACCATATTATGTATCATGAGTTGTGTATTGATTATAGAATTGAACTTCTTGTGCCTTCGAGATATCGCTTAGTATGTGTATTCCTTCAGGTACAGCACTTTTTTGTTTTTTTCCTATTTTATTCAACCTGTCCTCCACCAACTTCTTATGAATAATGTGTTAAATACTTCTTTTTCATGCTATATAGTTGTTTTTATTTCTCCTTTTCCAGTAACCATCATACATATTTGTTGCATACGTAAAAATTGAAAGTAAAACTGTCAAGTACGATTTTTATTTCCTGGCAAGAATTCTTAAGCGTTAAGTAACTTATTGTAGTTTGTGTCACCCAATAGCCGTATATAATGCAGGGAGCATCGATGAATTTATTGCGGTAAAATAAAACATGGTCCAAGGTATGGAATATGGAATATTAAAGAATTTACAGCGTCATCTCCATGAGTTCCTGAAAATGCATTAATTTTGCAATACAAGAATTGACTGAATAGACTTTTTGAGAAAGGTGGTACAGTAGCCATAAAAATAAAGTACTACTTTTATTGACTTCACCGGCAGTTAATTTAAATTAATATACCCGCATAAGTATCATACGAATATGTTATGTGTTATTGTGGTCGTAAGTACCTTTAAAAAAAATCCTCCCTCTCTCGTGTACCTCCATATAAAAAACGAAATGTGTTTATTAGAACTCTATACTGATATTGCTGTTCGAATATAGTGGCATTTCATGCTCAGATGTAATTTTGTCCACTCTTGTTCCATATGTATTTACTAGTTTGATAGCGATGTTTAAAAGCGGTAACAATAGCAATAATATATTGATTACATATTGATCTTCTGAAATGAAATTTCGATTAAAAAGAAACTGGGTGAAAGTTTCCAAACTAGAGTCATTTTGCAAATGAGAAATGGTTGAATTCTCATTGAGTTCAAAATAATATAGATATGCACATACATGATCAACAAATATTCATTGAGAATGTTGTTAGCATTATCTATGTTATGTTAAGGGACTTTAGAATTTAGCATATTGAGTTTGTTTGTTTATGCAATTAAAGAGTTCATGAGTGCGCACGTGATCTTCTCTTTATTTGTGTACTTTGAGGGCTATTGACTTGTCTCCTGTTCTTTCCTTTGGTGTGATTTTAAATGCAACACACAAACGTTAAGTATTATTTCCCTTTCCGAGTTGTCATTCTTTTGTACATAGAATGTGGAACACATTAAAGAATGAGCTGCTTTTTCCTGGTCATACTTGGATATAAAACTACATGTGCCCGTGTATGCTCTTTGTCTGCGTATATATGCATTTACTGATATTTGTGTCAGTGTGTGTAGTGTGTACAATACTTAGCTGTGGCTGTACCAGTATTTTATATACAGTGCTTTGCTCATTTCCCCCTTTACCTGAGTCCTTAATACATACACACACACATAGACAAAGTTATACTTTCAGGGTCTTTCAAGCTCTGGAGTTTCAAGTTTTGGGTCTCACATCTAGATTCTGACGTCAAGACTTTCCTGCCTGACGTCATTCGAGGCTGCGTCGGTCTCTTTTTCATGAACCAATTTGACATTGTAGTGGTAGTTGTAGTATGTAGTAGTAATATGTGTAGTAGTAGACGAATAAAGCTCCACCGTCCTCAGTTTCACCCAGAAAACGACAGAGAGTAAGAAGCCCGTCCAAAATTCAGATTCGGATTCAGCAACAGACACGCCATGTATGTAATGTTCTACAAACACATAGATACATATGTACACATTACACATACATATTATGCATGCACTTTCATATTGTCTCTCATTCTTCATTCCCAATCCCAAATCTCATACATGTAATAATTTGGCCAACAACTAGACGCAATGTAGATAGAATTTATGTAGTACACATCTTTATCTGCAAACAATGTGGAATGGGCACAATGCGTTTCATTGCCTTATTATACCATAGTCGGGACTAAATGCGGGTAATGTGTGGCGTCAAAAGACGCTTCATGTCACACTCTGGGAAACCAGAAGACGTTTTCCAAACTCTACACATAGTCATTATTCTTATCATCACAATAATATGTACATAAATGAGTGAGCATACTGATGCTTTTTGTATGTGTTTACTGCTTGTATAGATTATTTGATTTAACTGTGTTGACGTGTACTTGAATTTACTTTAGTACACCAAGGTACGATTTTTCATCTGTTTCTCCCGCATTACCTCGTTTTTTACCGTCAAAATGTAAACTTGTATACTATAGAGAATCAAGACATTTAGACGGGAATCATTGACACTAATGCTGTATGTATTTCAAAAGGATTTTACGTGTAAATCAGACACACTATATAATTTGATTTTAGGTATATGTGAACGTTGCAATACATGAATTAACGGCACAGTCACAGTCATTTCATCTTCCATTTTCCCTTCCTTGAGTTTTTAGACAAGATTTCACTCGTATTCTTATTGAATGTTTTTGAAACATAAAATATTGTGCAGTAAGGATATTTAATCATCACAATTTTCAATTATATATGAATTCCTTATTGAAAAGTGGGAGCATTTTTGTTCAGTTTTTCTTCCTGTTTACTGTATAAACTATAAACTAGGTAATTTTCTTCCGTATACATTTTGCATATCTGCCTACAGTACGTTGTACTCCGTCTAATAAGTTTGGTAATACATAAATGTCATCAGCAATATACTGTTGCATAACGAGACAGAGGAAGTGAGAGTGTGGGTAACATGAATTTCATTCACGTTCATAAACCTCACTCTCAACTCTTGCTTTCATTTTTTCCCAGTTCTTTACTTTCCTTTCTTTCTCCGCCCTTGCCTTTAGTTGCTCCTGTTTACAATGTATAGTTTTAAGTTTTAAGCTAGCTGTAAAATCTCTACTGTGTAAATACTATGTCGCCTTCTTGGTTACATATTACACATATGGGTGTAGAATGTATCATTGGATAATTTGTGTGCTCTTGTTACTATGTACAATGTACAAGGTAAAAGATTGGCACGAAACCTGTATCATCATTATTATTTTTACCACCATTGTTGCTATATACCTATAAGTGTATTAAATGCTATGGTATAGATGAAGTATTGATATGTCTGCACCGTTTACCATTTCATCTTCGCAAATACGTAGCTTTCACAGTTTTGATGAAATAAGAAAAAGAACATGGTACAGGATGAATAGGCAATAGAAAACGAGAAGAATAAAGGGCAATTAATATGTATAAAAAATAGACAAGTATATTATACAGTCCACAATGTACAACGGTAAACGTGATCCACTGGTAGCAATAGGAAAACAAACTTCACCTAGACTTTGACTATATAATTGTCCCTATACTGGTGAAATTAAGACAGTGATGCAAGAGGACGCGATATAGGAATTTTCCTAAATGCTATTTGTTCAGCCGAATCAGAATCAGAATACGGCTGTACTATAGTTATTGCAACAATCATTTCTGGTTCCTTCAAAGCTTCTGTTATCCTGTCTCCTGTCCATACTCTCTCATTATTAAGTCTCCGACTTTGTGTACAGTTACTCCAAGACGTCCAGGTTTAAGTCAAAACAAGGATAAAGGTAGACAGAAATCAAAACTTGCATGGATTAATTATACGTTGGTTTGGAAAAAAACAGATGTACAAAAGCAGGCTTGAAGATTTAAAGCAGTGAGAAATTGATGACAGCATGCATCGTACATAGTATTTTGTGCCTTCTTTCACTTAGCAGCTAGTCCTCTTGAAACAGAAAGTACTTTCTCATTCTGGTGTTGTATTATGGATCATCTTGATGAATTCCATATATTTCAGTAACTAGTGTAAGACTGGAACTTGCAGTATTGACTATATTATGCGGTACTCCAACGGTGCAGCCAACCACTGGAGTCCAGTTTATTGTAGTTTTTGTTTATATGCACATATGTATATGGATATATTATAGGTATAGGCTAGCTGAAAAGTTTCAATTAATACCCTACGTTCATTTGAAGATAAAATAAACAAATGGGCATCTTCAATCGTAATTCGAGGAAGTACAATACAGACAAAAAGGGAATATCAAGTGCAAATATGATACACACAATAATATGTTATTATACAGTATCTATAGAACTCTCTGTCTCTCTCTCCTTTTCTTTTGTTTCATTTGTATGAGTTCTAGCATTTCAAATAATAATTTTCTTTTGTTGTTGATTCCTCTCAGCTTCAGATTCTTCAGACTTCATTACGCAAAAAAGAAAATTAGAGGGAGAAAGTAAAGAAATTATATCGAACTCTCTGAGGACTCTTAGATGAGAAGTTTGTCCAGAGATCAAGCTATAAGGGAAAAGGATGATAAAAGAAGGGATGATGAAGACTGTGAGACGGTGAGGAATATTTTCCTTTTGATATCTTCAGGTTCAGCATTATGTACCTATATACTGAATTATTGTAACCAAAAATTATCTACTTACATAATGTAAAAACGTACTACCTAATCATTCTTTAGTTAGTTTATTAACTGACGATATATATGTAGTAAGCATTTCTGCAGTAACTGAGGATGTTTACTGAAACAAACCTTGGTAAGAAAGTACTTTGTAGTAAAAACATTCTATGGGTTTTTACCAAAACTATTTGCACGTTAAGTTTGATTCATTGTTCAACTTGACTATCCAAATGTTTAAATCAAGAAAATGGGTAAATGCCATAAACTACACAAATTATAATCTGGAAAAAATCGATTTGAAGACGGATTGAGTTTCGTAAAATTCCACTGGTTCTACAGAAACTGACCATAGACATTTCTTTGGTAGCTGTAAATGGACTTCGAACTGTTAACAAACCTCGAAAGTATGTGGTGATTCTCTAGTAGTTAAATTCCCTTTCTAGAAAATTTTACTGTACAATGTACGCTTAGTTTGTAGAAGGTTGATTAAATACATTATTATTATTTTTAACTACTTCAGAGCCTATATATGAAACTTTTATCTTTTGAAAATCAAAACCCAAAGAAATTAAATTTGTGGTCATCAGTGACGCGTTCCGCGAAATGGCACAGCTTTCTCGCGTTTTGTTTCATTAGTGCTCTATTGTATAGAAATGAAAAAAGTTTATATGCATTAAATATTATGCAATATGCCAATATTTATGCATTTAATGGGCTACAAGTAGCAGTGGCTGCACTTTCACTGCAGTCTAAGGTCAACGTAGCATAGTAGGTTTAGCTTTTTGGTCTAGCTTTATTGGCGTTTTGTTCATATTCTCCTCTTTCTCCAAGGTAATACATGAAAGCAAAAGTACCAACTTAAAAGTAGAAAGCATGAATATTCAGCTAGTTATTGGTTATTTTGGTACAATACCTAACTTTTTACGGGAAAAGTGTGTACATAATTTGACGTCATCAACCATGTCATGTGATAGATACGTAATAATAATTATGCAAAATAGCAATTTCTTTCACTAACGTTTTATTGAGACGTAATTCCTATGTATGTAGCTAATTTGCGAATTGTTACACCAGTTATCCACTTTTGGGCATGATCGTCATCATAGGCATTGCTGTGACTTCTGTTTGAAGTCAGGGACAATAACTTTAATTGTTATTATGTCATCTGCTTATGCTGCTCACAATGCTTACATGGTATTCAAGCAATCATGATGATAGGCTCAATCAAGAAATCGTCGTTTCTCCTTTTTATGATTGATGTGATTTAGCCGCACGTTTAAAAATTCAAATTAGTGCAAGCTCAAAATTCAGCTGTTCAACTCACATTGGTATACCAATTGTTTTGAATTCTCGCTAATAATATTACGTGGTTGTATCTATCTAAATATCTGTGTACAACATCCTTAATATTCTGTTGGTTTACTTTTTTACTCTCAAAAGTTTTATTTTTTATTTATGTTTATTTCTACGCGTTGTGCCTTCGTCCTGAAAGTTCCCAGTGTAATGACTCTGCACAGCCAATACAATACGGTGTGATTGAATCTTACATAGTACATACTACATACATACACAATACATATGCTATGCGTGTAGGGCTACACGCAAAAAAACATCGTACGCAAATAGGGGGGAAATTAAGTCAAGTTATCATCACTATAATTGCTATAGATGTATACCAGCACAAATTTAGTTGATCCTGTTGACTTTACTATATATACTATGTGTATAATGTATGCACGCATGATATTTATCATGTGCGTTTTGTACCATGATTACAATAGTTCAGAGTAGAGCGAAATATAATATAGTACATAAGTATAACGAGAACAGTAACAAAACTCCAATCTCTCCTCCTAATTCTAGCTCATTCTCATATCTCTCTCTCTCTCTCTCTCTTCCGAATGGTACGGCTGTGTGTAAAAATATCACACAAGACTCGTAAAATAAATGTATTATAACCTACGTACGAGGGCCAAAGTGTCTGTTTCTATAAGTTGGATTTTGGTGAGTACATATGTGGGTAATGTCCATGTGTATGCAATACACACAGTTGCTATAGATACAATATACACTATACACTCCCAATACTCAACTCAACTCTCAATACGTTTCCTATAATCTTGTGCACATAATATGTAAGACTGCAGGTAGAGGTAAAGGTACAAGTACAAGTACCACCATGTAACACATGTAGTTATCATTATTATGCATCTGCCAGCCGAGAGATGCGTATGGAGAAGTAGCATGCAGAAAATTTGCGAGCCCACAAACGAGACACGCACACACACACACAAATTGCATATACATTCATTACTGGTTTATACTTATATTGTATTGTATTATTGTTTATTGTACGTCAATGTCTAATGTAAGATACATTTTAGGCATATCTATGTAATGTATATCGTACCAGACCACACCATACACCGTACACACTCAGGGAAAGGTTCTTTCTCTGAAAAGATGGATGTACACGAGTATTTCGACAGCGAAGTGAATTACCCAGAATTTTTTTTTCTAGTGTCAGTAGTACACACATGCTGGCATATTGTATTGTTTTGTATCTGTTGTGTGTGTATGTACTTGCATGTATGTATCTCGCGCTCCTCACTTTCGCTACCTGAAACTTGTTCATCTTATTTAAGCAAGTATTTTCTAATCGAATTAATAATACCACATTTGGGTAGTCTTTGATAAAAACTTGTGTATTTCTATCTGCACATTTTGATGAATTGACTATGTATTTGCCATCTTTCTTATTGTTCCTAGGACTTCTAACACGGTTACTACTATGTACTTCTTCTGTCCTATGTTGTATTTGTATTGTACCCGATCTTGGGATGTAAAATGCACGTATGTACACTGTACACAGTTCATTGTATGTAGTATGTTCATATGTTGAAGCCACAGCTGAAATGGTTGACGTAGATATGAAAGTATACCCATAATATAATAAAGGGATAAATGTAAGTGTGTTTGTATGCGTCCGTGTAAACTCCATTTCTCGAGCTCTCGTTTTGCGTTGCGCGACAGCAGCAGACATCCCGAAAAAGAGAAAGAGAAGGAGAAAGGAAGAGAGTGAGCGAGAGAGAAAGAGAGAGGAGAGTAGGAGTCCCGGTTAAAGGGGAACTAACGGTTCGGCCATCGATTACTCATGTTGTATACTGCCTTCCTATTACTCCTCGTATCTTTCTAGTACTTGTGTACATGGTGTTTCAGAATTTTTTTTGCAAATTTTCAACGATTCTTGGTGTTAGCAGGCTTCGAGGTAAAAGCATAGGAAATTTTCTTGTGCTAAACCCCAAAATGAAATTTACATAGATTGGGTTTCGGTAATAAACCACTACATGAAATTTCTGGGGGCTGTTTTCAAAAATAGTAAAATTTTCGCCCAGTCATGAGCCAAAAACAGGTGAAGGGTTCACCCGGCTCGCCATTTCTAGGACGCCGAGCCCTCAACGATTCAAAGGAGAAAAGATGAATTGTTTGATTTTTAAGGGCATTAAATGTTTAGTAATACGTGCCTCTCTGCATGTCCTGAAACTGTAGAGGACAAGTCAAGTGTTCCTCGTTTTTTGGAGCACTCTGTACTGTGAGTCTCGGCAATGCCAAATATATGTGTGTATACCTAGAAATATTCAGACAGAATGCACATAGATATGTATGCAGACATAGATTATACAGAGTACATGCACACTTGTATATATATATACATATAATGTAGATTACCCAAAATTATATTTTATATTGAATCTCATGTGCAAAGTTTACCTACAACAGGCTGTAGTTCATACGCACCCAAGTTCTCGACAGAGAAGGAGCCTAAAAAAAGTTTTTGAACAAGTATGCACGTATTCGAGTATGATTTTATGCATACCGTATTTATGTATGTGTATGTGTGTGTGTATGAGGGGATGTGAAAGTTTTGTGTGTATATGCATACATAGATGCATGTACATACACATACAATACAACAATATTATGTGTGTATGACCGTGTAATAGGAGGATAGACGAACAAGACGAGGACGAGCTGAGAACTGAGGAGCAGTTTGGTTTGGTTTAGTTTAGTACGGTAGTCGGCCCTGTATCGTATCACATATTCTTCCCATGTTATGTTACGGTATGCTATGATATGATATGGTATGACGGGCTTTGTGTGTTATGTTATGGTGTAAATATGTATGTATGTATGTATGACTTGAAGTTATTCTATCAGTGGATGTGTACCACTACAGCTACTACTACACACTACACAACTACCACGAGTCTCTTTCTCTCATCTCTTTTTGACTGTGACTCGGATACTACTCTACACTATACTCCAACTCCACTCGTTACTCTCTCCATCCATTCTCCATCCACAGAATCTCTAAGCTCCTTCTCTCTGTGGTGGATGAAACAACTCGCCCGTTTTTTGGACGATTCGGATTCGGATTCAAATTCAAATTCGGACTATACTACACAATTCTTGGAGCTCACTCCTTCCTTCCTTTGCTCCCTCACTTCAGTCACTCATTTATTCACTTACCCTGTGCTTAACGTATCCATCTATCTATCTTTCCGTCTATCTATTCATCTGTCTGTCTGTCTGTCTATCTATCTTTCTATCTGTCTATCCAGCTATCTGCTTCTTCTGTGTGCTCTTTTGTATGTACAAAAAATATAAATAATAATATTGTCTTACCTCCGGTTTCAATCAAATTGTTTTACGTTGTCTGCTGTGTAGACTATCAAATCTACAATCATTCCGAGATCTACTTGAAGAAATTTGTATACTATAGACTATAGAGTTTTAACCCTGTATAATTTTACTTTATTATATTAACTACAATACAGTCATATGCATGAACGATCAAATGAAAATTTGCACGGGATCGCCGACTTGTAACTACGGTGAAAGTAAGCCAAACTGACCTTAAATTCATGTAGGTATATAGTTTTATATGATAACAAGTGAAATTTTAAATATATAGTATCCAGGATGAATTTGAAGTCACATAACATATTATGTGTGTATTCCTTTTAGGATACCGCAAAAAAATTGTATATAATAATAATATTATATAGGAGCAAGAATTGCTCTGCAACAACTTTTACTGATTGTGATCGCACACGGCGAACATTGAAAATTGCACATGCAGGAACAAAAGTCTTATGTATGTACTTTGAGTATGGAGTGCTGAGGAGACTATGTGTATAAACTATAGTTGAAGCAGTAGCAGTATAATTTTTATTATTATTAGTTATTACTGTTATTAGCTTCTGTATCTGTCTGCACGGAGGTGGATACATAGAAAAAGCAACATTTAATATCATGTACATATAATAATATGGATGGTTGGAAAAGCAAGCATAGCCAGGCATATGCATATAGGTAATATACATGATATTACATTATATTGTGGGCCACAACCGACGAATAAGAGAGAAAGAGAGAGAGAGAGAGAGAATGACATCAACAATTCTTACGCACATGTATCCTCGTGCTAGCGTTTGCTTTTGCTACTCGATTGGTGTCAGTGTATATGTGGATGTACGTCTGAACTGAATCCTCGATCCTCGACAAACTACGAACAAGACTGGGAGTGTGAGTTTTAGAGGAAAGCGAGAGGAGATATAAAAAGGTGTAGTGAGTTAAAAAAAGTGGAGAGTCAAACTATAACATTATATTTTGGTGTACCTCATCAACATCGTCATTATTATTGCTGTTGTTATTATATATTTTTTAGTCTGATCTGGTGTGTGTTCTATTTGTCACACTGGAAAACGTCACAACATAAAAAACATTTGTCAGTGGAGGATACGTGTCAAACTTAAATTCAAATTCGACTCTCGCACACACAGAACAACACACAGTACGAATATGTATATAAATACGCTCCTAGTTCTTGTGTATAGTGTATAGTTAAATAAGTGAATAGACTCGAAAAACCTTTTCTGTATAGAAACGCGTTGTGTAAATTGTAAATACGCGACGAGTAAATATAAAGATTAGTATAAAAATCCAAAGTACCTGCACGGAAAATTACACAGCGAATTCGACTTGAAATTTTAAAAAATCGACAAACAAGATTGAATCACGAATATATTTGAAAAACAAATATTTTGATAATATAAAGCCATATTTATTCACACCAGTGTTAAATATATTCTTAATACAATTTTAAAATACATAAATAACATTCAGTGAAATCTCAAAATTACCCACAACCAGCAATCATCGTCATTACAGAGAGGTCAACCATTTGAAATCAAATTTCCAAATATATTTAACGCATAAAAAAGTGATTCTAATCTCAAATATTAATTCCTAAAGTGAAATAATAATGTGGCTTTTGCATGGAAAAATAAAAATAAAAATCTGAGATGGATGAAAGTAATCTATAACCACTCGCTTTCACTTACCGCCAGTTTTGAACAGTTTTGAATGTCTTTTCTACTTTCACTGCTCTCCTCCTCCTCCTCCTCTTCCTCCTCGTTCGTTCTAACACCCAAAGGAGAGAAAATATTGAAAGGTGAAGGGAAAACAGCTGATAATAAATAAACAATAAACTATTTGTCAAATTATACCGTGTATTTTAATTTGTATAAGGTGCGTAGCAACCTCCCTTGTTTTCTGTGTTATTGAGCATTTTATGTTAACTTTCTATTTTGGTGAAAAACATTGGGAAATTGTTTTAAAAAAGTGAATTACAAAAACCCCGGAGCTATGATAATAAGAATTAAAAATAATAATTTCGTGATAACTTAATGATAACGTCATTTTTATTGTGCGTAGTTACATAAACGGAATGAGTGCGTCTTTGTGTCACTTGATTATGTGTACAGGGTATCAGTTTCGGTGAGATTTTGCAAAGTTGGACAAGAAAAAGTATTTTTACTACAAATACAATTTTGAGTTCCATATTTAACTCGGTACCTCTGAAAAAGTCAAGTCAAGTGATTCAAGTTTGATTAAAAATTGTTATTCGTTCCGATCGGCACCCTGATCTATCTTCAACTCTGTGTTTGTGTGGGAAGACTTTAATATCTAACCAAGACAAAACTTTAGGAATCTGTACCACTTCTAGGGTAAGATATTCCTTTTTTTTATTATATTACTGGTATTCTCTTGATTCCATGTATTAAAGGAATATATATTTATGCATGTGAGTGTGTGTAGTGTGTATGTATAATGTATATATGTGTGTGTTTTCTCTTTCTTACTCGTTGTTTTTACTTCTCGTCTTATTTGCTTTCATGTAATATATGCATCCAGTTTGCAGTTGTTATTTTATATACATAATACATAATGTGTATATTTATTGTAGATCTATTGTACATATACATACACACATATTTTGGT